>JBBPTI010000329.1:0-16197 GCA_038093995.1 Tylopilus aff. callainus | reverse complement strand
TGACTACTACAATATTCTACAATTTGTCCCAGTGGTTCCCCAGATAATCACTTATTAAGTTGCTCATGTTGTTGTAACAGTTTTGTTGCTGATATATTTGAATATGGAAATCATATACAGTTGACTCGCTCCTAACACATACCCAACATAACCCATATCTTTTTCAGTTTCCCAAGTTGGTTTGCAGGGCATAACCCATAACTCTCTTATAAGACATAATCCATACCAAATCTCAACTTCCAAAACCCATACATGTACATAGATTATGGAAAACAGATATTAGATAGAGTAGTTTTTTTTAAATTGTCCATTCATGGAATCCCATTTTGACAATTGTAAACCTGTTAAGATCATGCTGGACTTACTTATCTTTGAGGTTGGAGATTGGTGGTTGTCTAAGCATAAGACTGAGCTGTGGTGCTGATAGACCAGATATGTTAGATGTATTGGAGATTGGATGAATGAAGGTTGTGGCTTCAGCAACTTGGAGAGGAGTACTATGTCCTTATGTAAACAATATCTTTGGATTTTGGAGAATGATAAGGAGGGAAGATCAAATAGGTCATAATTAGGTTATATTAAATGATAACTGAAACAACTCTTAGTTAAAGGGCAGTGAGCAGCAGGGCTGGTGAACAGGAATAAAGTGACTAGAGCTAGTAGGAACCCAGGCATCAACTGAGGACTAAGGGGAAAATCCAAGATAACTTGAATAAGGATCTTGGGGCTAGATTGCCAGCCTTATATATGTTTACAGGATTTGTACATCTTTGTATGATATTACCACATATGGTATGACTCTAGGAGAGGTATGGGAGTGAGGGTCTTATGCCACTGGCTGGGAGTGAGTCATAGGATGTCATTGCACTGCCTTGTGCAGCTGGATGCTGATGATGAGTAATTGTGCCATAGTATTGCAATATGAGGTGATGATGATGTTATGCAGCTGTGCAAGGGGCTGGACCAATGACTAAGGTAAACACAGCTTGGTGCAGCCATCATGTGGCATGTGAATGCTGTTAGTCAGGGTCCTAGATGAGAAGGTGGTATACATGAACAAGGGAAGGACTGGGATGGGAGGAGTGGAGGAACCAATACCAGGGATAGGGAAGAGGTGAGAAAGGAAGATGAGTAAGTGGAGCATAACAATAACTGAACTAAGGTATATGGCTTGGACTATAGAGTATATATATAGAGAATCAAAGACAGATTAGTAATGGAGTCAGAGATAAAGGAAGTCAGAGCTGTGCTCCAGATTTCAGTGCTGGGGCTGTGCACCAGATACTCCATTGCTGGAATTGGAAACCTAAAGTATCTATGAATGGTCTAGAATGAATTAAGATATATAGGATAAAGGAGATAACATAATCAGAGAATCATAGAACAGAGACAAAGATATACCTGGAGGTATGGGACTGGATTGGAGATAGGGTTAAAGATTTGAAACTAAGTTAGGAGTGTGCTCAGAGATATTGTTAAGATCATGCCAGACTTACTTATCTTTGAGGTTGGAGATCAGGTGTTGTTTGAGCATGAGACTGAGCTGTGACATTGACAGACCAAACTATTGGACTATTGGAGAAACAAAGATGTGAAAGATTCAGCTTCAGTGGCTTGAAGAGGGGCACTGTGCCCTTTTACAAACAGTTCCTTCAGATTTTGGCAAAAGATAGAAGATGGAGGAGATCAAGCAAGACTTTGTTGGGGTCATCTAAGTTAATAACTGAACTATCATATAGCAAACTAGCTATAGGTTTATATATAGAGGAGTGGAGGGTTATTACTAAGGAGTTCACTGCAGAGATTACTAGGATGAGTAATATGAAGAATGAGTAAAATGGAGCTGGATACTCAGAAGACTGGAATGGAGGTTGGAGGTAAGTAAGTACTAAAGTAGAATATACAGGAATATTATAGAACAATCAAGGAGAGGTACTCTACAAAAAAAATGGGGGGTTGGAGGAACAGAGAAGTCCAGAGTCAGGTTAGTCTAGATTTGAGTTGGACTAGGGGCTGAAAGTCCAGAGTTGGATCCAGCATATGACAGATATGGAGTTGCATGGGATATGACAGAACCAAAACATTGTCTCACTTCCATGAAACCTATCAACACTTTAAAAAAAGGCTTATCAAAGCTTTATAATCAAATACAAGAACAAAAGACAAGGCATACAGATAAGCTGAAGACTGGTAACTTAATATCAAATGATGATCAAGAGTGGCTTGATGGTGAGGGGAATTTTATAGATGAAGAGTGTGTAGTGGAGGCCTTGGACAATGCATTTGACTATGAATATGGCCTTGAAAGGATAGGTTCCAAGGAGAAGGGAATTGTACAGAACCTACAAAACCTTGCAGAGCCTGGCAGAAAAAGTGATGCCCCATTAAAGAAGCAAAAGCATAGGGGCATTTTTATGTTCAATGCATATAGCATGATGATACTGAGTCTAATTCTTTTTAGGTCCTGATACAGCACCAAAAGACAAATCCTTTGAATTAGAAGAGAAGAATTAGTGGCCACCCAAGTTTTAGAAAAAGGAGATTGCCACACTACAGCAACAGATTGAGATCCTGGTGAAACAACTTGAGCCGGAGCTGTCAAGCCTAGGGCTAGTAGTGGCGAATGCTGATGGCGATGGTGAGAGTTGCAACGTGTCGTCAAGGGGAGCCTTGCTGTCATAGGTCTTATATTGTACGGTTAAGAGCAGGGAAGGCAATAGGCATTTATACAGCAGCCTAGTCAATAGCCTCCAAGACCTTAGTGGTACAGTGTCATCATGGGTCTAGGTCTAGTAGCTTGTGAGGCCACTACCTATCAGTGGTAGGGTTTCTATAAGCCACCACCCATCAATGATAAGCTGGGGTCTTGAGGGATAGCGGCTGGGGTTTATATACTGTACAGGTGTTTGTATGTATTTGTACACTATTACTACATATGGTCCGTCAAGGGCTGGCTTGGTTACCATATATGGTCTGTGGAGTCTATGGGTCTCTGTGGGTTAAAGAAATGTCTTGGTCCGTGCAAGCGGGGCTATGCTCTGGGCAGTGCGAGGCAGTGCGCGGCTATGCAGGGCTGTATGGCGTAAGGCGTAGGCTGTGGTGCGGGCGAATGGCTATTGGTCATGAGTCCATATGAGTCATGCCAGTGTCTATGCACAAGTATTGCTTATAGGCCGAGGTACGAGGGCAATGTGATGGCGAGCAATTGCATGACTGTGGTGCGATATGGCATGATGTGGGACTGCAGAGTGGGACCAGGAGGTGCAGAGTGCCGAAGGCGGTGTCAGGGTTAAGGGTTGTGATGCTGTGACATACTGTGGGCGAATCTGAGGGCAAGAGCCATTGGATAAGCCTATCCGTGGGGTGTGAGCTGTGTAGTGGCAAGGGCATGCATGCGTGTGTGCCAGGCGACTGTAAAGGAGTCCGGGGTCTCTATATCTCAAGGGGCGGTGTTGTCTACGAGTGCTGGGGTCTACCTTTAAAGGGGTCATGCCTATCCGAGGCACGAGGGCTGTGCCGAGTGGCTATGCGATGGTCTGGATTGTATTACGTGCGGGGTCATGTGACTGGTGTGAGACTGTGCCGTGAGGCATTGCTGATAGATCGTGTATGGGTCAGGTGACCGTGGGACTGTAGGTCATGTGCAGGGAGCTGTAGTAGGGGCGAAGGCGAGCAACGGCTTATAGGGTGATGAGGAGCGAGGAGCACTATATCATAGGGCATCAAGGGAGTGCGAGCGACTGAGCTAAGGGCCAAAGAGAGGAAAAAGTGTAATGCGGGCCCATGCATAGCATCGAGTATGGCGTGATCATAACACTATTCCCCAACTAAGGATCAGATTCCAGATGATCTGAAGTACGAGATGTCAGAAGAGGCCGAGAGAGTGAAAGGGGACAGGAGCAAGCGAGGCCCAAGGGCGGAGGGCAGGTCAAGACCGAAGAGGTGGACGTTAAGTCCGAGAGACCGAGAGGGTGGCAGAACTATACTGCTGAATGCCAGGTAAAGGGAGCTTTATGCTGCTGTGATCCGGTGTCCCAATGCTGTGGCAACAGCATGGCAACGAAAGCCTAGAAAAGTCCAAGAAAATGTAAGTACTACGTAAAGCCTACCGGGGCTTGCGAGTAAAAGACCATGAGTATCTAAAGGATGGATCGCATTGCTAGTTACTAAACCACCATGCCTGTCTGGGGTGGAAATCACTAGCCAAAGGTGGAGGAGTGTGGATTGGGAAGTGCCATCAAGGCGGCAGAGTGCACTGGCGAGGCGCAGTCTATATTGGAGTGCCGGTGCGCAGCACCATAGTGCACTTTGGCAGGGTGCTTGTGCGTAAGCAGTGGGTCGTGGGTGAAGTCCGAGGGGCGTTGTTAGTGTCTGAATAGGGTACTGGGTATGAGTAACTGTGGAGGAGTGGCGACTGCAGAGGTGTCTTGCATGTGTGGGTGAAGCCTAGCCATCTGGCGACTACCAGTGGGTCTATCATTGCTTGGCAGCCTCAACTTGCAGAGGGGTCTTATCGTGGATTAAGTCTGGTGTGCAGGTACTGTTCTTCATGCGAAGGCCATGAATGCCCATAAGAGAGAGATGGTACTGTAATCCTTCTACTGCAAGGGGACTTCTTGTGCAGGTGGATAAGCAACTGCTTTGGCTTGAGCGGGGCAAGTAGTGACTGTGGTGGCATCCAGGAGTCACGTTCTTCTGGTGTGTCTATGCGAAGGGCGGTGTGCCTGGGGTAGATGTCGTGAAACTCAGTTAACGAGTGGCGAGGAGTTTCGTTACTATAAAAGGGTCCAGCGTCTGCACAGTGTCGTATGTAGTGATAGCTTCATTACGATCCGAGGATCGGGCAAGGATGGATAGGCAGTGAGTCAGGAGACTCCAAGGGAAACTATTACCACTGTTGTCTGCTGGGGTTTTCCGTATGCCAATTCGTAGGCATGTTTGTTTCCTTATCTGCAGGTGTTGGTGGTATTCGATAAGCTGGCAGCACTACTTTCGCAATTTTAAGTCAGCTGAATACTTAGGCAGTGGCAGTCTCGAGCTGCATCTATAGTCTGTGATTCCTTTCGTAATGTCGGGCCAATCCGTGGCCAATGAGTTAGTTGTTGAAGCAGTCACGTTTTGCTCGTGTTCTTCGTCTGTTGAGGTAGTCCGGTCTTATCTGAAGGCGGGGATGATCTTTTGCGGGTGGTTCGTGATCTTCATCTGATGGTGTTACTTCCGCTAGTTTAAGCCAGTGAGATCACATATTGGGGGCAGTCCTGGGCTGCATCTAATGTCGGTTGGGGTGTGTCATAAGAGGTGCTTGCGGATCTTGTTTCCTGTCAAGCTGAGGCAGTTTATTGACCTGCCGAGGTCGCTCTAGGGTTTGTGTCGATGGGTGATCCTATGGAGGATCCGGGACAGTTTAGCGTCGTGTCAAGGACGCGCAGGGTTTGTGAGTCGAGTGAGGCACCGTTGAGGTGCATCTGGGGCAGTTTAAGGTCATGCTTAGGACCTGTCGTTGTTACTGCTATGGGTTTTCTTCTTTTCTGCGGGGTGATGTCATACTGGGACATTGGCGAGACAGTTTAGCGTCATATCGAGGACATCAGACAGTTTATCGTCTTGTCTAGGACGTGTCATGTTCTGCAATAAAAACTCATTGGGTATATCATCCGGGCCTTTCATCGGCTGTGTCTTGTCTACAATTTCGTGGGTTCAGGAAGACTGGGTGGTGTCTGTGGAGCAGCTTCTCCTTTCATTTGATACTTCTGTGGGCGGTCTTTCGTGTTGTAGGGGTGCCTGAGCCACATTGGTTTCTTTTTTTCTTTTTGCGGTCGTAGGGCCAAACACCTCCAACTATGTCCTCTGGGGTGGAATCCGCATTCGTGGCATCTGTCGGTTATGCACACTCCCCATTCTGGTTTGGATTGCGACTGCGCCTGCTGGTCGTATCGTTCCTGTAGATTTTGTATGATGGAGGAGAGGGGTTCCATGGTTTTCAGTCGACGGTCTTCAAGATTCAGGGCTTCATATGCCCAATCTAAATCCTTGTTGGTCAGCGGGGCTTGGTTACTCATGGCGAAGAAGAGCTGGGCTATGGTTATCTCGAGGAACTGGACGCATTCCTGTAACTCTGTGACTTGTCTGCAGGAATCTTTCTGGTTTGCCCAAATATCCGAGAACTCTTCTGCTACTTTGTCGACTTTATCAGCCCAGTTGTCATGATGGGCATTGGTCATAGCCTTCTTGGCTGTCTTAGTCGAATTGTATGGGTTGAATCGCTTTGCCATGATATGTTGGTGTTCCTTACATTGTGAGCCGGGCCTCCCTTCCATTGGGGGCAAATTGCTGCTATGCTGATTATGTCTCATGTCGTGATCTAGGGCCGTCTTCGTCATCGCTGCTTCATTTCTTTGGAGGAAAGGCTACCCTCATGTGTTCTTCGTCTTGGCCCGAGATCTGGTCATTATACTCCTTCCGGCGGAGTTCTGTTTATCATCGTATACCTACCCCTATGTCTGTTGGGCCTGGTGGTTAGTCTATGTTGTAAGTTGAATACCTCAATACTTTCAGGGTTTTGATTCAGTCTGTGCGAGTATCCCCCAACTAATCCGCAAAGGGGAATTCTATGTTGTGAATGTCTTCCGGTGGGCCTTCAATTCAGTTGGGGTCCCGTGGTTGTTTCGTTGGTTGTCGCTTGTGAGGGACCCCAACTGTCTGCGGAGGGCATCCATTAGTCTAGTTGTAAATGCTTACCCCTATTGTTGGTGGGCCTAGCTATGTCTGTCGTTAGTATTGGTCCTGTTTCATACCCGATGCCTCATGTGAAGGTCTTTGTATGCTTTTTCTGGGGAAGCCCGTAACCCTAGTGTCAATGTCAAATATGGCCAGTCATTTGGCCCGATAGGTTTGGCTGGTCAGTTAGCCCATTGGTTTGAGCAGTTGGTTGCTCCGATAGTGTCAGTGTTCTTATGCATCACCCTTCGATTGTTCGAGGGATTATAGCATGTCGTATGGGTGGCTGAGACCCGATAAATAGGATGTTGATCTTTGTCCTGCGAAGTGCTGGTAACTGGCGGTGGAGCGCATCGGTGGTGATCCTGCGGTTCTCCAGCGATAGTCTAGTGATGAAAAGAGAATCGGTTGTGAAGCATGCATGGGCACTGGAGAAAGAGAAGGAGAAAGGTGGCCTGCTACTGAGGGGATCTTGATCCTGGAGACTATCTGTAAAGAAAGGAGGGATCAAAACCTGCTACTGCGCTTTGGTGGGCGCATCACAGTCCTAGGGATGGGAGGCCGCAGCGACCATCCTTCAGATACCAAGTCTGGTGTTTTAAAGGGAGAGGATGCAGTTTGTGCACACATGCAGGTGTGACTGGCGTATCACTAAACTTCTATCCAAGAAGCGGAGTGCCTTATCGTAAGTGTCACTCCTGGCCAGGCTTTCGGTCTATGTCTTCATCATCACTGCCTTTTCTTAAGGGGAGGGCTAACCCCATCGTCGAATTTGAAAGCAAAAGAAGATCCCGGGTGAAACGACCTCGGGCACAACGGCAAGGAGGCGTCGAGTGGAACGAAGCGAAGAGACGATGTCCCGGGTGCAGGGCACAAGGGGACGAGTAGCGAAGTGAAGCGAAACGGAAAGATGGATCAAACTTCTTATGAAGCGGGTGCCTTGTGAGGGAAGACCCAAGAAGAATTGATTGGGGCTCCGACTACTTACAGGCGGTCTTATATACTACTATACAGCGGAGTCCAATCGGAGAGTGAAGTAAGTAAGGGCAGGCATGATTACTAAATAAGGAAGTGCGAGACGGAAACTGGCCTGGTCCGTGCGAGCGGGGCGGTGCCTGCGGGCGAAACGCTACTGGAGTGGGAAAGGGTGGCGAGCGATGGCGCCATCGCGAGGTTAATGCCATTGGAGTGGGAAGGGATGGCGTACCATGGCGCAATAGCGGGAATAAGGCTATTGGCGTGAGACCGGGTGGCGTGCTATGGCGTGCGATGCGCGAGTATCGCTATAGGTGTGAGACCGGGTGGCGACATAAGGCGCCATTGCAACTGCGGATTGCCTAAGTGCTGCGGCGCGGCATCAGTAGCCGGGTAACCGGGGCTTTACTCTACCGTAGTCCGGTGCCCGGATGCTGCGGCTATCTGTGCTTACCGGTGTGGGAAAGGGACTCGGGCAATACCGAGTCGCGGCGCTGTGGCGTGGGTCAAAGAGGCTAAAGAAGGTAGTGTAGGAAAGGGATGGAACGTAGCGTAGCCGTGAGCGTAACACCGGGTGAATCCAGCAATCAGAGTCTGAGGCAGTTTCCGCCATGCTGAGGGCGAGATGATATTGAAGTCAGAGTCTACTGCTTATCGTGGGTCAGTCTGGTGATGCTGTATCCTTCCTTGATGAAATGCCAATCAATGGGTAGACGATAATGGGCGTCGTGTCGGTTAGTGTCGAGTAGTCATATACTGCTGGCGAGAGTAGACTCTCTGGAATACTGTACTGTTGGGTTCCTAAGGTGTGCCCCATATGGTGTCGTAGCAGTGATCCAGGGTTAATCCTGCGATCCAAGGCAGTTTATCGTCGTACCAAGGATGTCTGCGATGTCGTGCTGTAAAGAGGGGGTTCCGGTTATAATGCTCCTGGCTGAGAGCCTCAAAGCCTTGGGTCAGCTGTCATCGTCGAAGATGCCATGTACTGATGGCGTGGGATAACGGATGTGTAATGGCCCCAATATAATGCCTTGGGCTGAAGGCCTCAAGCCTGCATCAGCTGTGGTCTGTGGTAAGGGTAGCGGGTGTTGGTCGTAAAGGTCTGTGGGCATCTGCGCAATCTGGCACAAGAACTTGCTGGAGCCATCAACCTGTGGTGTGGCGAGTCTGGTCGTAAGTGGAACTGTAGGGTGTCTAGCGATCTACTGCTGCATCATGGCAGGATCTGGCGATAGAACTTCTTTCAACCCCATTCATGTTCCTGTTGTGGTTGTAAGCATTGTCGAGCGGATAGGAACTAACCCATCTATCTCTGCTCGTCTGTGAGTATGATGTGTCGTAGGCTTCCAGGGCGACGTTGAGGGCCGCGGTAGAAGATGTGAGCTTATCATAATGAAACAACTTGAGCCGGAGCTGTCAAGCCTAGGGCTAGTAGTGGCGAATACCGATGGCAATGGTGAGAGTTGCAATGTGTCATCAAGGGGAGTGAAACAACTCAAGCCTGAGCTGTCAAGCCTAGGGCTAGTAGTGGCGAATGCTGATGGCAATGGTGAGAGTTGCAATGTGTCTTCAAGGGGAGCCTTGCTGTCATGGGTCTTACTGGTCGGTCTTATATGAGCGGGGAAGGCAATAGGCATTTATACAACAGCCTAGTCGATAGCCTTCAAGACCCTAGTAATGCAGCATCATCGTGGGTCTAGGTCTAGTAGCTTGTGAGGCCACTACCCATCAATGATAAGCTGGGGTCTTGAGGGATAGCGGCTAGGGTTTATATACTGTTACAGTGTTTGTAGGTATTTGTACACTATTACTATATATGGTCCGTCAAGGGCTGGCTTAGTTATCGTATATGGTCTGCAGAGTCCATGTGTTACGATCGCGCCGTACTTGATGCTACACACGGGCCTACGCTATGCTTTTTCCTTTCTTTGGCCCTTAGCTCAGTTACTCACACTCCCTCGCTACAGTTCCAACACCCTACGATGCCCTACGACATAATGCTCCTCGCCCCTCGTCGCCCTATAAAGTCGCCACTCACCTCCGCCCCTACTATGGCTCCCTGCACGTAACCCACAGTCCCATGGTCACCTGACGATACACGATCTATCAGCGATGCCTCGCGGCACAGCCCCACACCAGTCGCATGACCCCGCATGAGATATGATCTAGACCCTCGCATAGCCACTCGGCACAGCCCTCGTGCCTCGGATAGGCACTGGCCCCTCTAACGGCAGACATGGCACTCGAAGACAACACCACTCCTTGAGATATAGAGATCCCGGACTCCTCACAGTCGCCTGACACACGCATATGCACGCCCTCACCACTACACAGCTCGCACCCTACAGATAGGCTCATCCAATGGCTCTTGCCCTTAGACTTGCCCATGGTATGTCACTGCATCACAGACCTTAGTCCTGACACCACCTTTGGCACTCCGCACTTCCCGGTCTTATCCCGCAGTCCTGCATCATGCCATATTGCACCACAGTCATGCAATTGCTCGCCATCGCACCGCCCTCATATCTCGGCCTATAGCGATACTCGTGCAAAGACACCGGCATGACTCACATGGACTCATGACCAATAGCCATTCGCCCGCACCACAGCCTACGCCTTGCACTGTACAGCCCTGCATAGCCACGCACCACCTCGCACTGCCCTAGCATAGCCCCGTGCACACAGACTAAGACATTCCTTTGATCCATAGAGACCCAAGGACTCCGCAGACCATATATGGTACCTTAGCCAGCCCTTGACAGACCATATGTAGGAATAGTGTACAAATAGGAACAAACCCTGTAACAGTATATAAACCCCAGCCGCTATCCCTCAAGACCCCAGCTTATCATTGATGGGTGGTGGCACATGAACCCTACCTAATGGGTAGCGGCTTCACAAGCTACTAGATCTAGACCCACTGAAACGACCTCGGGCACAACGGCAAGGAGGCGTCGAGTGGAACGAAGCGAAGAGATGAAGTCCCGGGTGCAGCGCACAAGGGGACGAGTAGCGAAGTGAAGCGAAACGGAAAGGTGGATCAAACTTCTTATGAAGCGGGTGCCTTGTGAGGGAAGACCCAAGAAGAATTGATTGGGGCTCCGACTACTTACAGGCGGTCTTATATACTACTCTACAGCGGAGTCCAATCGGAGAGTGAAGTAAGTAAGGGCAGGCATGATTACTAAATATGGAAATGCGAGACGGAAACTGGCCTGGTCCGTGCGAGCGGGGCGGTGCTTGCGGGCGAAACGCTACTGGAGTGGGAAAGGGTGGCGAGCGATGGCGCAATCGCGAGGTTAATGCCATTGGAGTGGGAACAGATGGCGTACCATGGCGCAATAGCGGGTTTATGGCTATTGGCGTGGGACCGGATGGCGTGCTATGGCGTGCGATGCGCGAGTATCGCTATAGGCGTGAGACCGGATGGCGACAGATGGCGCCATGCCAACTGCGGATTGCCTAAGTGCTGCGGTGCGGCATCAGTAGCCGGGTAACCAGGGCTTTACTCTACCGTGGTCCGGTGCCCGGATGCTGCGGCTATCTGTGCTTACCGGTGTGGGGAAGGGACTCGGGCAATACCGAGTCGCGGCGCTGTGGCGTGGGTCAAAGCGGTCAAAGAAGGAAGTGTAGGAAAGACTGGAACGTAGCGTAGCCGTGAGCGTAACACGACCCCCTCCTTAAGGTCCAGATTCCAGATGGACACCGGGGAAAATAGCGCGAATGGCGGAGTGAGAGACAGGGCGAGGGGCGGAAGGGTGGGCACGGTGGAAGGCGGCAAGGGCATCAGGGGAGTTAGTGAGGTTAGCACGAGGTTCCCAAGTCCGCTCAGAGATATCATACCCCTTCCAATGGACCAAATACTGAAGGCCGCGGCCGGCCATGCGCGAGTCGACGATATACTCGACCTCGTATTCCGGGGTATCGGGGTCAGCAGCCAGGGAAGAGGGATTGGGGGTAGGAGGGTGCTGACCGGGGAGCGGGGCTAAGAACGGCTTGACCCGCGAGACATTGAGGACGGGGTGGATATGGTACGAGGCAGGGAGGCCGAGGCGGACTGCGTTGGGGCCGACGAGACCGGTGACCGGGAACGGGCCGATCCAGCGGTCGGTGAGTTTAGGGGAGCCCGGAAGAGAGAGATGCTCGGTGGATAACCAAACCTTATCCCCAATAGAGTAGGAGGGGGCCAGAGAACGCTTACCGGTGGCTGCTCGCTTCATTGTATCTTGCGAGGCGCGGAGCCGCTCTCGGGCTTCAGCCAGATGATCGGCGTACTGGTTGGCGAGGTTATCAGCAGTGGGGGATTGGGTGACGGTGGGCTCAATTCCGAGGACCGGGGCGTAAGTGTGGGTGAGCTGGAAAGGGGACTTGCCGGAGGCGGAGGATACTCTGGAGTTAATGGTGAACTGCGCAAGCGGGAGCCAGTCGGACCACGAGTCGGGGTGGTCCGCGCAGTAAGTCCGGAGATACTGCCCTACCTCTCGGTTCATCCATTCCGTTTGTCCGTCGGTCTGCGGGTGGTAGGCGGTGGACAGTCGTTGGTCGATTTGGAGTTGGCGGCAGAGATCGGTCATGAGGCGAGAGGCGAATTGGGGGCCCCGATCCGAGACGATGGACTTCGGGAGGCCGTGGTGCTTCCAGATATGATGCAGGTAGATGTCGGCGAGGTCGAGGGAGGTGCATGTGGAGTCACAGGGGACGAGCTCGACCGCTTTGGAGAAGCGGTCGACGACAGTGAGTATGGCCGTGTATGAGTTGGAGAGAGGGAGTCCCGTGATGAAGTCCACCGAGATATCTTGCCAGGGCCCCGATGGAATGGGTAAAGGCTGGAGGGGCCCTGCGGGTGGTTTATTCGAGGGTTTAGTTTGGGCGCACCTCGGGCATCTCTTCACGTAGTCGGCGGCGTCCTTGGCTAGGGAGGCCCAGTCGTAATGCCGGCGGAGTAGCTCTATCGTCCGTGCAATTCCGGGGTGACCGGCGACTGGCGCATCGTGGTGCAACCGCAGTACCTCGGGCCTGCAAGCCGGGGGCACATATACCTTGCCGTCTTTCATCCGGCATCCATCCTGAATGTGGTAACCCTGTTCTTCTAACCTTTTCTGCACGGGGGCGGGGAGTTTTATTGTCTCATGCGAGATCTGATCGGTTAGCCTGTCTCCCGAATGATGCAAGACCGTCGTCTCCTCGGTGCTCCGTTCTTCAGCCTCTTCCTGATGTGCCTGCTTGCGTGTGCGAACCTGTATCTGCTCGGGGGGGATTACTACCACGTCGTGGTTGTCTTCGGCATCTCCGACCGCTAGATCTTCTCTCCTGGACAGCGCATCGGCTTTTCCCATGGTCGTGCCGGACTTATGACACCACTTGAAGTTGAATCGGGAGAGGTACTGGGCCCAGCGGGCCTGGCGGCGGTTGAGATTCTGCCGAGTCATGAACCACTTGAGATTCTCGTGGTCGTTCCACACCTCAAACTGCTGTTCGGCTCCTTCCAAGTAATGGCGCCAGTCTTCCAGACCCCTTATCACACTCAACATCTCTTTGTCGGCTATGGGGTAGTTGCGCTCTTCTGGGGTCATGGCATGCGAGGCGTAGGCTACGGGATGCCAGCGGTCTTCTTCTTCCACCAGGAGTACTCCTCCGGTTGCGTAGCTGGAGGCATCGCATTCAAGCCGGTACCTTTTGTTGTGGTCTGGGTAGGCTAGAACGGGGGCAGTGGTGAAGGTCTCCTTGAGGCGGTCGAAGGCCGCCTGGCGCTGTTCGGTCCAGCAAAAGGGTTCGTCTTTCTTTGTTAGGTCATGGAGCGGCTGCGCTATGTGGGCGAAGTCTTGTATGAAGCGGCGGTAGAAGTTGGCCATCCCTAAAAAGGCCCGAACTCCTCTGACATTTACCGGAACCGGCCATTCTTTTATGGCGGTGACCTTGCTTGGATCCATGCTTACCCCATTTACTCCTACTATCATTCCGAGGAATTCCAATTCCTTTACTCCGAAGGTGCATTTCTTGGGCTTGACAAAGAGGTCGTTTTCATGAAGGCGCCTAAGGACCTCTAGAACCACTGCTTCGTGTGCTTTTCGGTCATCCGAAGGGGTGAATATGAGGAGGTCGTCAATATATACCATGACATTCTCGGCCATATCGGCGAAGATGTCGTTCATCATGGTTTGGAAGGTAGCGGGCGAGTTGCAGAGCCCGAAGAACATGACCAGCGGCTCGAAGGCGCCGCGGTGGCAGGTGAATGCGGCCTTCCATTCGTCTCCTTCTTTGATTCGGACATTATTGTACCCCCAGCGGAGGTCCATCTTAGTGAAGAGGCGGGCGGTGCGGAGCTTGTCGATGAGTTGGGCGATGAGCGGAAGCGGGTAGTTGTTGCGAACGGTATGCTCGTTCAGATACCGATAATCCTGTACCATGCGTTTGCGGCCGTCTTTCTTTGGTACAAAGAAGACCGGGGAGGTTTGTTCGGACTTGGAGGGGCGGATGTACCCCTTGGCGAGCTGTTCGTCCACAAAGTCGTCCACTTCCTTCTGCTCCTGCGGGCTTAGCGGGATATTCCGCCCCTTCTTCAGCACAAAGCTGTCTTTTAACTCGATAGCGTGGTCCCATGGCTTTCGGACTGGCATCCTCTCGGACTCCTTTTGCTCGAAGGTTTTGAGGTAGCGGTGGTACACCGGGGGTACTAACTCTCGGGGAGTTTTTCCTTCTTGCTGTTTTCCGGTGCACCGTTGCTCCTCAGCGACCCGGACTTCCAATTCTTCGGCTCTGCGGATGACCCGCGATACTCCGGAGTAGTTACATAGCTCCGGGCAGTCTGGCATATGGACCGTACCGGTCTTCCAATTAATCTGTGGGTTGTGCTCTTTTAGCCATGTGTACCCCAGAATCAGATCCTTGCTTCCCAGATCGGTTACCTCTACCCGGGTCTTTTCCACATGACCCTGGTATTCCAGTAGGACGGTGGCCGCATGGGTAACTGGCCCGGCTTTGTTCGGGGTCCCATCGGCGTTGTAGACATATATGGGCTGCTCGAGTTCTTCAGTAGGGATGCGATGCTGGCGGACGTACTCTCGGTGTATAAAGGAGGACTGGGCTCCGCTATCGAGCAGAGCGGAGGCCGGCATAAAGTCGCCGGAGCGGGTCTTTATCTGGACCTGCATCAGTATCTCTTTTCTTTTGTGCTGCCCTAGTATGCGAATTTGTGGGGGGTTAGTCAGGGTTTCTTTGCGCGCGTGAGGGGGAATATACTTAGTAGAGGAATTAAGCACGGCATTGGGTTCACGGTTGCCGCCGAGCCGCTCGGATGCGGGCTCCTCTAGACCGGGCAATCTAAGGGGAATACACCATTCTCGGTCTTTAGAAATGATAACATGGGTGATAGGGGCGCGCTTTGTAGGAATCTTACCGGCCTTTGGAACACCCGACGCGTTCCTTAGGCCCTGCCTTTTCCCTTCATCTGGGATCCTTCGATTGGAAAATCCAGACCCGTTTCGGGGTTGTTTCTCTTGCGTATCTCTTCTGCCAACTCGGCAATCCTAACCGGCGCTTCGGAGCCGGTGGGTTCTTCGTCTTCGGCTAGCGGAATCCTCCGCAGCGTCTTCCTTCTGGTGCAATAAGCGCTATGCCCACCATGAACAAACTTACAGGCTGGGCACTGATTTATCTTTGGCTTCCGGCATTCTCGAATTCGGTGGCCGGTCTGTTTGCAATTGAAGCACTTTGCGTGGGCGTCACTGCTTGGGAGGGCGTATACATCTTCTTCAGTGTTTTCCCGCGCTAGCCCTCGACTGCTAATCCTCGCAGGGGCCTTCCTTTCGTACCCCCTTATGAAGCCGAGTGCTTCCATTGCGCATCCAGTCTTCCTAATATGGTCCAGATAGAGCGCCGGTTTGTCCTGGTGCTTCCCTTCTTTGAATATCTGTAATATAATATGGCGGGCCGTGTTCTGCTCCAAGAGGCGGACCGCGTGCGTGTCATCGATTTGGGCTTGCTGATAGAGGGCTTCCCAGCGGACTAAGAAGTCGTCGGTCCGCATGTTTTGCTGCTTGAACTCCTCCAGCTGGCGACATGCCCAGTCTTTCTGATTTGCTGCGCGGAATAGGCCTTCTATCTCGGCCTCGCAGTCCGTCCATCGATATGCGTTGCCCCGGGATAGGCGTGTTTGCGCGAAGGGGCCGGCTTTAGGTCCTTTAAGCCGGGAAAGTACTGCCACAACCGCTTCGTAGCTTCCTGCGGGGGCAACATGCGCATTGATCCGGAGCCATGCCTTCATCTTGGCCCACCATTCTTCAAATTTGGCAATCGTGCCATCATACTTGCCGGGGTCGGCGAAGAGTTCAACCTTCTTCGAAGTACCTGGAGGGCCCGCTGTGGCGATCTGACCCTGTAGTGTCGCGACTGTGGTTTGTCCGGTGGTCACCAGCTGCTCGAGACGGATAATCTCGTTGTTGGACGCGTGCAGCGATTGAGCGAGTTGGATATTCTGAGTGGTGACGGTGGTGAACTCGGCCGCAA
>JBBPTI010000328.1:0-16211 GCA_038093995.1 Tylopilus aff. callainus | reverse complement strand
GAAATCCCAGAGACAGACCAAGCACTGGCCAAAGCTGCCTTGGTCACCTCATTCATCTCAATGCTTACAGGCTTACTCTCTGGCAAGGCCATTCACAACTACATCTATGGCATCCATGCCTGGCACATACTCTATGGACTACCTTGGGTCCTCCACAAAGACCAAATAGCTACCATGCTCAAGGATGTAGCTAAACTTGCTCCACCAGCACTGAAACAAGACAAGCACAAATCCATCACCACCCAAATAATATCCCTCATCAAGGACAAACTTGACCAGACCAGCCCCCTTGACATAGCCTTTTTTGCCTGCCTCACCACCATCTTTTACATGGCAGCACACATCAGTGAATTCACACTCCAGAGACTTGATGCTTTTGACCCAGCAGAGCACATCACCTATGGAGGCATGCATAATCACATTGACCACAACAGCTTGCACACCAAGGTCTTTGCTCTCCCATGCACAAAATCCAGCCCCTTAGGTGAAGAAGTACACTGGGCAAGGCAGAATGGACCTATAGATCCACTGGATGCCTTTAACAGGCACATAGCAACCAACAACCCCCCCACTGATGGCTTCCTGTTTGCTTACCATGCAACCAAAGGACACTGGCCAATAACACAACAAGCCTTCATCACACACCTCAACAAATTTGCCCAAGCAGCAGGACTTGACTGTGTGCATAGACACAGCATTTGCATTGGCACCACATTAGAATACCTTCTTCAAGGAGTCCTATTTGATGTCATGAAGGTAAAGGGCCATTGGGCAAGCAATGCCTTTCAGCTCTATCTCAGAAGGCACAACCAAATACTAGCCTCATATATGCAGTCCATGCCCCCCAAGACAGCACTAGAATTCACCAGACTCACTATGCCCCCAGTATGCTAGTCTGCCCCTCATGAGTACCACCCTCCTAGTACCTGGGATCCAAGCATCACCTTGTTGTGTTAGGCCATCCTAGTATGTGGGAAATACAGTTGACACTCAGGCCCCCCCCAGGTTCTTACAGATCACAGCCAGGAGGTGCTCTGTGCCTTTCCCCACACTTAGCATATCTTCACTCTCTCTGCAATCCAAGTCACATAATGATGATCAAAGATGGTTATTCTAGTAGTATAAGTACATGAGTAGGAATAGAATTTTGTCTTTGCTCAAGTGGCTGTGTTTGAAACGACCTTGGGTGCAAGGCACTAGGAGGTGTATAGAGGGCAAAGGTAGTAAAGTGAAGTGAAACAGAACTAATGGACCAATCTTCTAGTAAAGCGGGTGCCTTGTGAGGAAAGACCCAAGAAGAATT
The DNA here is from genome assembly GCA_038093995.1 of Tylopilus aff. callainus. Lineage (NCBI taxonomy): Eukaryota > Fungi > Basidiomycota > Agaricomycetes > Boletales > Boletaceae > Tylopilus > Tylopilus aff. callainus. The sequence goes on along the minus strand of JBBPTI010000328.1, from coordinate 14,908 downwards.
GATTGGGGCTCTGATATAATACAGGCAGGTTTATATACTACTACAAAGGGGATTCAAGCGGAGCCTAAAAGGAATGAGGGCAGGCTGAGATACTAAATACAGAAGTGTGAGACGAAAACTGGCCTGGTCCATGCAAGAGGGGCTATGCTGCGGGACAAATACTACTGGAGTGGGAATGAATGGTGAGCTATGGTGCAATAGCAGCTATATCACTATAGGTGTGAGAACAGGTGGCATGCTATGGTGTGATAGTGCACATTGTGCCATTAGCTCAATAAAGAAAAGACAGAATCATATGATATGTGCCCTTAGTGCTATTGGCTGCCCAGCCTAGATGCTGTGGATGGTGCAAGATGGCACCATCCTGGCTGTGGATGGCTAATTGCTGTGGTGGCATGAGTATCCAGGTAATTGGGTCTTTACTCTACTGTGGTCCAGTGTCTGGAATGCTGCAGATACCCACATAGCCAGCATGCGAAGAGATCCTGGGTGTAGCTGAGTCACAGCGAAGTGGCATGAGTACAAGTGCCTAAAGAAGGTAATGTAGGAAGGAATGGAATGTAGCATAGCCATGAGCATAACAGTGTTGTGGTAGTCCTCTCTATTCTGCTCTTTCATCAGCAGCCTAGTACCAGCTGTGCTCTGACCTCTGCCTTTCTTTTCACCCATCCACCACACCCTTTGATTCTTTCAGGACCATACCAACCCCATCAGAATCACCTCACAAGTCCCTTTGCTGTTGCATTCTCCCAAAACCATCCACCCATGACCAATTGCATGCAAGGCTTTTCCTAGCCCATCCATGCAGTTGATGCTTGTTAAGATCAAGTCCAGGTAGGATGTTGACCTTAGCCTTGAATAGCTTGGGAGCGATGACATATCTGATGCCCTTACTAATGAAGGGACTTTATCTGGCCTCAGTCTGTTGAGGACTTTGATCGAAGGTGAAGCTAGCGAGCTGAAGAGACAAACTCTAGCTAGCTCTGAGGGCTGGGGCGAAGGAGATAGATATCAAGGAAAACTAGCTTAGAGCTACAGGGTTGTACCTGGTAGGCCTATATACTGGCTAGTCCATCGGGGTTAGGTAATCAATAGAATGCGAAGGAACAAGAAAGAAGAAAGAGATATGGATGATACAACCCTTAGGCGGGGCTGTGTAGTGAGCTGTATGACAGCGAGGAGGCTAGTGAAGGCAAGAGCTAGTGGGAACCCAGGCATCGACTGAGGACTAAGGGGAAAACCCAAGATAACTTGAATGAGGATCTTGGGGCTGAATTGGCAGCCTTATATATGGTTACAGGTTGTTTGTATGTATTGGTGTCCTATTACTACATATGGGTACTTTAGGGCAGACCTGGGAGTGCGGGGCTTACACTACTGGCTGAGTGTGAGTCATGGGGAGTCATTGTACAGCCTTGCGCAGCCTGGGAATCGATGATGTGAGATTGTGCTATGATGGCATGATATGGTGCAATGGTGATGTCATGGGGCTGTGCAAGGATCTGGGCTTGCTTACTAAGGTAGACACAGCTTGGCACAGCCATCGTGTGGCGTGTGAGTGCTGTTAGTAAGCAAATGCCAATGCCACAATAGGGGAGAGCCAAAAAAGGGAGTGTAGTGAGTGGTCAAATGTGTGGTCAGATGTGTGGTCAGATGTGGTCAGACGTGTGGAGTCGTAACACTACCCCCCAGCTAAAGCTCAACCTCCGGGTGAGCCAACAGGAGAGGGCATGCGAAGAGCGCTGTGAAGACCGAGTGAGAGACCAGGCATGGGGCAGAAGGATGTGACCGATGAAAGTCACGTATGGCATCGGGTGAGTTAGCCAGGTTAGATGCAGGTTCCCAAGTTCGATCCTCGTCAGGGTATCCCTTCCAATGTACCAAATACTGAATGCCGTGGCCGCAGGAACGGGAGTCAACAATGAAGTCAACCTCGTATTTGGGGTCCCGGTTATCGGAGATAGATACTGGCCCCAGGAGAGGGTTGGGTTGCTGCGGGAGCGGGGGTACATAGGGTTTAGTGCAGGAGATATTGACGACGGGATGGATGTGGATGTACTTGGGGAGGCGTAACTCCACAGCGTTTGGTCCTTTAAGGGAGAGAATGGAGAAGGGACCGACCCAGTGATCAGTGAGCTTACGGCAGGGGAAGGGTAAGGATAGGTTGTCGGTTGCCAGCCACACTTTATCGCCTATGGCGTAGGGAGGTGATGGGGATCGGTGTAGGTTCCCTGTTATGGTCATCCGTTCTCGGGCCTGTAGAAGGTGCTCCTTCGTTTGTTCTAGCATGGTCTGATAGTTGCGGGCAATCTCTGATGTGGCAGGGGATTTGGAATTGTGGGGCTGGTATGTACGAGTGACTTGGAAGGGGGAGAACTTGGAAGCAGTGGACTGCTTCGCATTAAGGGAGAATTGGGCCAGGGGCAGCCAGTGCGCCCAGTCACCCTGCCTTTCAGCACAATACATTTGGAGATATGTACCTACTTCTCTATTCATCTGTTCAGTCTGGCCATCTGTTTGCAGATGATGGGCAGTGGACTTCTTTACCGAAATTCCTAACTGTGCACAAAGAGCCGTCATTAGGGTGGCAGTGAATTGGGGACCGCAGTCGGAGACTATGGACTTTGGTAGACCATGATACTTCCACATGTGGTGCAGGTATAGGTCTGCTAGTCTGGCGGCGGAGCAGGTCTTGGAATAGGGAATTAGCTCTACTTCTTTGGAGAAGTGATCCACCACAGTGAGGATGGCATCGGAGCCGTTAGATGGTGGCAGGTCAGTGATGAAGTCTGCGGAGATGTCCTCCCAGGGCCCCTCTGGTATGGGAAGGGGTTGGAGCTCCCCCTTTGGTGGTTGATTACCGGGTTTCATCCTGGCACATCAGGAGCATCCCTGCACATACTATTCGACCTCCTTTCGCATTCCCATCCAGCTGTAGTTCCGGGCGAGAAGCTCGAGAGTTTGTAATACTCTGGGATGACTGCTGACCTCGTGATCATGGTGGAGTGTGATTAGGCAGGTTCGTAGATCAGGAGGTATGTAGATCCGTCCATCCTTCTTCAGGAGGCGATCCTCGATTGAATACCCCTGTGCCATCAGCTTCTTGAGGGTGTTCTGCGGTAACCAGATCATTCTATGGGAGATTTCATCAGCAAGTTCTTCTCCTGGCATGCTTACTTCCAACACCTCCGACTCTCCGACAACCTTCTTAATCTGTTCAGGGGGGATCACCAACACTTCTTTGTTATCTTCGCTCCCCTTATCTGTTAGATCCGACCGGCGTGACAGCGCATCTGCTTTAGTCATTAGTGCCCCAGCCTTATGACACCATTTGAAATTGAATCGGGAAAGATACTGGGCCCATCGTGCCTGTCTGCAGTTGAGATTCTGCCACATCATGAACCAAGTGAGATTCTGATGATCATTCCAGATTTTGAACTGATATCAGGTCCCTTCTAGATAGTGCCTCCAACCCTCCAATGCTGATATTACACTAAGCATTTCCTTATCGGTGATTGGATAGTTACGCTGTTCGGGGGTCATGGAGTGGGACGAGAATGCCACCAGATGCCATCGGTCTTCCTTTCGTATGGATAGTACAGCCCCAACGGCGGAGTTACTGGCATCACTTTCCAGACAGTAGTGGCAGTTATTGTCTGGGTAGGCGAGGATTGGGGTGGTGGTGAACCGTTGCTTTAGGGTATGGAAGGCATCCTGGCATTCCTTTGTCCACTTGAAGGTGACTTCCTTTTTGGTGAGGTTGTGAAGGGGCCAGGCAGTCTTGGCATAGTCCTGAATGAAACGCCGGTAGAAGTTGGCGAGTCCAAGGAAGGCCTGTGTCTGTCGTAGGATGGTTGGGGCGGGCCAATCCGTCACTGCCTTTACCTTCGTGGGATCCATCTGTATTCTGGAGGGGGTTACTATCATCCCCAGGAATTCCACGCTGTTAGTGGAGAAGGAGCACTTTTCCGGTTTTACGAATAGGTCGTTCTTTTCCAGTCTCTCCAATACTTCCAACACCTTTTCCTCGTGCTTTCGCTGGTCTCCATCTCGGGAGAAGATCAGTAAGTCGTCGATATAGACGATCACCTCAGGCATATCCACGAATAGCTCGTTCATCATCGTTTGGAAGGTGGCAGGGGAGTTACAGAGTCCGAAGAACATTACCGTGGGTTCGAAAGCCCCTTTGTGACAGACAAAGGCCGCCTTCCATTCATCTCCTTCTTTTATTTGAACATTATTATACCCCCATCAGAGATCCATCTTGGTGAAGATCTTAGCATCTCTTAGTTTGTCGACAAGTTGGGAGATCAGCAGGAGTGGGTAGTTGTTGCAGACAATATGCTCGTTCAGGTATCGGTAATCTTGGACCATTCATTTGCGGCTGTCTTTCTTTGGGACGAAGAAGACTGGCAATGTCTGCTCTGACTTTGATGGGCGAATATATCCTTTTCACAACTGGTCCTCGACGAAGTCTTCCACCTCCTTCTGTTCATTTGGACTTAGAGGGATGATCTGCCCCTTCTTTGGCTTGAAGGTCTCTTTTAGCTCAATAGCGTAGTCCCAAGGTTTTCTTAACGGCATCCTTTCTGATTCCTTCTTTGAGAAAACTTGTTGGTAGTGGTGATAAACGGCGGGCACTTGCTGGAGCGCTTCCTCTATTGGGATTCCTGCCGACTGGGCCCTGACCCTACTTCTTTCTTCAGCGTGCCTTACCTCTAGCCCTTCCTGTCTGTGTACAGCCCGGTTGGTCTGATCGTAGTTGCACGTTTCTGGGCATTGTACGAATTGGACCCTTCCCGTCTTCCAATCAATCTGGGGGTTGTGTTCACGGAGCCACGGGTACCCTAGGATAATGTCATTGGCTCCGATATTTGATATGTACACTCGAAGCAGCTCTCGATGACCATTGATATTGCAATACACCTCCACTTCCTCAGTAATGTGCCCCCCTGCATTCTCTGACCCATTGGCATTATGCACAATGATGGTCCTGCAGGCAGTTAGCGTGGGAATGCAGTGTTTTCATACGTAATTGTGACTGATTAGGGTTAGATTGGCTCCGCTGTCAATTAATGCTTCTGCATCCATGTATCACCCTTCTTAGGAGGGTTTAATCTGTAACGTTAATTTAATTTCTTTTTCTTTGTGAATTACCCTTGTATACATTCGGAGGGGTTCTGGGTTTTTGGTGGTGGATTTAGGGGAATTAAGCACAGTTTTAGTATCTCGGTCCCTGCCGGGCTCACTAGGAGGCCCCCCTAGACCAGTTACGTTAGATACTAAAGTCGTTAGCATGGATATCAGTTTCGTTAGTTCCACCAAGAGATGATTGTCAGCCCGGGAGACACCCAGATCGTCTCCTAAGCTCTTCCTTTTCCCTTCTGCTCTTTTCCGGCATTGGGAAAATCCTCCTCCTGTACCGTGGCCACTTTTCCTTCGTCTTCGGCTAGGGCAATGCGGCAGGCTTTCCTTCTTCGGCAACTGAATTGGTGCCCTCCTCCGTGGAAATGACATTCAGGGCATTGATTCTTCGGCTTCTTGCAGTCTCAGGCCATATGCCCAGCACCCTTACAGTTGAAACACTTCCCAGGGCTCCCCTTAATAGCGAAGACGTCTTCTTCGTCTACCTCTTCGAGCTGATCTACCTCCATTCGGTCCCCGCGGATTGATAACTCTGTGGGCGCCCCCTTATGAATGTGAGGGCTTCCATCGCGCATCCCACGTCACGGATATTCTGGAGGTAGTCCGCGGGTGTGGACTTTTGGGCACCCTCCTTGAATATTTGGAGGATAATGTGTCAGGCCGTGTTTCTTTTGAGGAGCCAGATTGCGTGGCTATCATCAATGCCGGCCATCTGATACAGGGCCTCCCATCGGACTAAGAAGTTGTCTGTCCATAGGGCACCTTGGCACAGCTGCTCGAGTTGGGCCACAGCCCAGTCCTTTTGATTGATGGACCGGAAAAGGCTCTCTATTTCTTGGACGAGCTCGTCCCACGTGTACATTTGACCCCATCGAAGGTGCGTTTGAGCGAAGGGGCCGGCCTTGGGTCCTTTGAGTCGAGAGAGGACCGCTGTCACTGCTTTATAACTCTTCGGCAGGATAGTGGAGCGATTGGTGTGGAGCCATGCTTTGATCTTGGCCCACCATTCTTCGAACTTGGCAACCGACCCCTCATAGTCCCCGGGGTCCGTGAATACTTCTACCTTTCTGGAGGCCTTCCCTCTGGCAGCAGCGGCGCTATTCAGGTTAGTTACCGTCTGCTCTAGTGCAGCCACGTCTTTTAACAGTGCGGCAGTCTTCTTCTGTTCTTCAACACATCCATTGTAAAGCTGCTGATTCTGATTGGTCAGCATAGTGAACTCTAGCACAATGGCAGCAATCTTGTCCTCCAACATGAAGTTCGGGTCAGCGAGGATTTGGAGCATGGATGCCGACATAGTGGCAGGCTAAATGTGACTTCTGAATTTGGATTCTCTTTCCATCCTGGATCACCCAGGTTCTTCTTCGGTACTCTTCGATTATGGCTGGGTGCCTGGTTACTTTATACAGGGTGGATCTAACCAGTGTTATCTGTGGTCGGCTGATTGGTCTCTGTCATTTCTGTTTGTCCTCCTTCCGTTGGAGTCGCGTAAACAGTTGTCCTATGTTGTCACTCAGGTTTTTGAAAAGGGAAAGAAGTTTTTATTCAATAACTACCACCCATAATCCTGCTGCGGCTGTTCTTCTGCATGAATGGCTTGTCTCTCAAAGCCGAGGGTGATGGAATAGGTTCCTTCGTGGACTGCTAGCTGGGCTTGAAGCAGTGTGAGCTGTAAAGCAAGAAGGGAGAAGAGGTGGCAGAGGCAGAAAGCTAGAAGGCAAGAAAAGAAAACAGTTAGGAAAGTGAAAATGACCAGCAGGAGCTGTGCTATCATAAAAAGTGGGAGTAGGCGAGGAGGAGTCCTATAATCAAGTGTAGGTATGCAAGGATGAGGGAAGTTAATGTAGCAGGGGCTACAAAGATTGTACTAAAAAGGACGAGGGCGGCACAGAGATGTGTGAGGGCGAAAGCATCCCTGACTGTGATCAGGGTGGACAAGGATGGCGGCGGCATTTCGACGGGCAGCTCTTGCTGCAGCAATTCTCTCGCGGCAGGCGAGGCGGGCTTCTTCAACTAAGAACTGGGCGCGGTTCTCTTGCCAACGACGGTACTCTTCATCGAGGCGGCGGCAGGTCTCGGGCGAGGTGGGGTCATGGTAGGGACTCTCGAGGTCGTTCGGGTCGACGGACTCAGGCGGGGTCGACTCACGCTTAAGGGAGGGGGCAGGCGACGGTGGTAATACTAGATCCTCCTCCTCTTCCTTCTTTACTTCTCTATACTCCCCTACTAATCTCCTCTCCCTTTGCGTGACAGTGGAGGCAGGGTTGAAAACTTGGGTGAATAGACGGGGGTGCTCCTCTATGAAGAGGCGAGCACTGGTGGCAAGGGCGGCGAGGTCGAGGGCGTACTCTGAACGCGGGGCGGAGATCTGTTGTGGGTTCACTGGGGCAGAGGGCTGTCAGTAACGACAGCTGACGACTCTGCAGGGCTCACTATTGGTGACTGCTTCAGGGTGGCGGCGGCGATGGCGAAGCAAGAGGATTCGAGTTATAATGATACAACCCTTAGGCAGGGCTGTGTAGTGAGCTGTATGACAGCGAGGAGGCTAGTAAAGGCAAGAGCTAGTGGGAACCCAGGCGTCGACTGAGGACTAAGGGAAAAACCCAAGATAACTCGAATGAGGATCTTGGGGCTGAATTGGCAGCCTTATATATGGTTACAAGTTGTTTGTATGTATTGGTGTCCTATTACTACATATGGGTACTTTAGGGCAGACCTGGGAGTGCAGGGCTTACGCTACTGGCTGAGTGTGAGTCATGGGGAGTCATTGTACAGCCTTGCACAGCCTGGGAATCGATGACACGAGATTGCGCTGTGATGGCGTGATATGGTGCAATGGTAACGTCATGGGGCTGTGCAAGGGTCCAGGCTTGCTTACTAAGGTAGACACAGCTTGGCGCAGCCATCGTGTGGCATGTGAGTGCTGTTAGTAAGCAAATGCTGATGCCACAATAGGGGAGAGCCAAAAAAGGGAGTGTAGTGAGTGGTCAGATGTGTGGTCAGATGTGTGGTCAGATGTGGTCAGACGTGTGGTCAGATGTGGTCAGATGTGTGGAGTCGTAACAATGGATCAGATATGATCAGAGCATATCCTGAGTCAATACTAAGTAGTAAGCATAGGGGAACTACTGAAATGGGATGTGAGAAGAAAAGAGAAAAGAGCCAGTACACTAGACCCAGTAGATAGATCGTAACATTACCTCCTGTTTAGCCTGTGAGATCCCTGAGCTCACTAAGTCCTTCCTCGAGGACTCCCTTGGGAGTGGAAGAGTCAAACCGGTCGGATGACATCAGGAGAAGGGGCGCACTGCATACGAGTTGGGGCTTCAAAGTATGAGGATGCAGACGATGAAGAGGAGGAGTGTGAGGGGGAAGAAGACGAGCTAGAAGATGGTGGTGGAGCAGGGTGAAAGAGGGGACAGTGGGTCTGAAAATGGCCCCTGCAGTGACAGCGAGTACACATGGTGTGGGAAAAAGTGATCAGGGTGCGGGTGGGGCAATCAGTAATCAGATGATCGGGGGCCCAAAGGTGACAGGCGGGGCACTGATAATGGAAACACCAGGCTTTGATGTGCCCGATGTGACAACAGTGGAAGCAAGTGTTTCAGTACATGGGATGGCTCAGGGTAAGGGGAACTTCCACCTGTCTGCACAGGGCATCCGCTAGGATAGTCTGGGCTCGTCTTCTTAGTTCTTCAGGGGTGACCAGGTCTTCTTCTACGATCAAGGTATCATTCACCTCTATCAAGGCAGAGGCAATGGGGGAAGGGGAATGAGGGGAAGTAGGGGCAGGGTGATTCGAGTTTGGGGAAGGAGGGTGGGCCTGGGAGAGGTGTTCCAGGTTACGATCTAGATCAATGCACAGGTCCAGTGCTCCCAGTTGTACTAAGGCAGCAAGAACACCATGAGAGGCATGCTCTCTGTGGATAGCAAGGGAATTTACTATGGAGTAAGCTCTGGTGGGGATGGGGTCTAGTAGTTCGATGTGTTCAGAGAAATTATAAAACCCTTCAATTTGAAGGAAAGAAGTATGTAGCTGCCCAATGGGCGAGTCTGAATGGATGAGGTGTTTGAGGGCAATGATGTAGTGGGGGTCTCGTAGGAAAAGATCCATAAGGATTTCATTGTCAGTACTGGGGAAGAAGACGAGTTTGGCCATCTCTGGAACCTCAGTCTGCATAATGGCATCAAGGACAAGGGAGTAGGAGGGGTTTTCAGAGGGGTTCATTGTGGAGGGAGAAGACAATGGGTGGAGAGGTACTCAGCAAGGAGGGCTTGGGTTCCTTTTAAGTTCAACTCAGGTTCCCATGAGTCATCTTCCAGCGGATATTCCTTCCATCGGATCAGGAACTTGCAGTTCCAGAGGGAGCCTCGATGCTTTAATATCCACTCCACTTCATACTCTTCTTTGCCACCTACAAGGTCAGCAGGTGGTTTGGGGAAATTTGGGCCATGTACGTCGTTTTCGCGGTAGGGTGATAGGAGGGAAGCATGGAAGACCGGGTGGATCTTCCAGGTGTGAGGCAGTCAGAGTTTGAAGGTAATAGGGGAGAGAACTTCGGTGATGGAGAATGGGCCTTCTCGCTTGCTGAGGAGTTTAGGGGAGGTGTGAGTATGCCTCAGGTTGCATGCTTCTAGCCAAACCTTATCTTCTTTGTGGAAGGGGGAGTAATTTCTGCATGTGCAGGCTTTCATGACCTGGGCTACTAAGTCATGGGCAGCTAGGGCTTCGTTTCAGGCAGCATTCAGGTCAGAAATACGCTTTTCTAAGGCAGGGAGGGGGGTAGGGGAAGAGATAGTGGGGATCGGTCGTGGTTCATATCCCATCATGAGGTAGAACAGTGATTGATTAGTGACCAAGTGTGGGCAATGGTTGTGAGCGAATTCTGCAAAGGAGATGAGATCTGACCATTGGGTAGGGTTATTTCCACAGAATATACAAAGGTAGGTTTCAATCTCTTGGTTTACTTGTTCAGTTTCCCCATCAGTCTGTGGATGGTAGGCAGTAGAAAGGGCAAGGTCGTATTTCAGGAGTTTTCCAAGTTCTTTGGCGAAATTGGAGGTGAACTGGGGGCCTCTATCTGAGATGATCTTGTCATATAGTTCATACCTAGTATAGACTTTGGCGAGGAAAAGAAGGGCAATCCCTTCAGCTGTGACAGTTTTTGTGGTAGGGCAGAGGATCACCCCCTTTGTAAGCCCATGGTCGACCACGACCAATAGGCTATCAAATCCAGAGGAGGGGGGAAGATCAGTGATCAGATCACAGGAGATCTGTTGGAAGGGGCAGGTGCAGGAGGAAGGGATGGGGGTGAGGGGGGGAAGAGTAGGGTGGGTGTTGACTTTGTTCTGCTGGCAGACCACACATCCTTCAACATATTTCCGGATGAAGAAGGCTAGACCAGGCCACCAGAATTCCCAGGTGACCAGCTGGCAGGTTTTAAAGAAGCCAGGGTGGCCAGCAGATAGATGATTGTGGTGAGAGGAGACTATGGACCAGTGTAGTCCAGGGGAGTCAGGGATATAGATGTGGTCATGGTAGGAAAGTATTCCATCAGAATATTTCCAGTCAGAGAGGCGGGAGGAGAGGGAGGAGGGAATGTTGCCTTCAATGGCCTGGACTACATCTAAGACAAGAGAGTCTGTGGCAGAGGAGGTGCAGAGCTGGGTAGTGAGTTCTAGGTCGATAAGGTGGACAAAGAGGTTGTCTGGGAGAAAAGTGATGTCAGAGTTGTCTGGGAAGGAGGGGGTATGGTTGGGGCAGCGAGAGAGAGCATCGGGGGCAGCTAGCTGAGTGCCAGGGACATGTTGGAGGTGGAGATCATAGTCTGACAGATCTAGCATCCATCTGGCCTGCCGTCAGTTGAGGTTTTGGGGTTTTCAGAAATAGGTGAGGTTTTTGTGATCAGTAAGGACAAGGACTTGGAAGGGGGAGCCAAGGAGATACTGTTGCCATGTCTTTAGTGCTCGGATGATGGCGAGAAGTTCACAGTCAAAGATGTCATAGTTTCACTTGGCCAGAGAGAAGGATTGGGAAATATAGGTGCAGGGCTTTAGATTCCCATTAGAGTTGGCTTGTAGGAGTACACCCCCAGTGGCAAACTTGGAGGCATCAGTGGAGATGGTGAAAGGGCGGTTTAAGTCTGGCATGGAAAGGACAGGTTGGGAAGAGAACTTGTTGTGGAAGGAGTCAAAGGCAGATTGTTGGGAGGGGGTCCAGTGCCAAGGACAGTCTTTTCAGGTGAGTTTGAGGAGGGGGGTGACAATGTTGGAATAGGAGGGAATGAAGTGGTGGTAGAAGTTGGCAAAGCCTAAGAAAAATCAGACCTCTTTGACTGTGGAGGGGATAGGCCAATCAGCGATTCCTTTGACTTTAATGGGGTCCATGGTGATCCATCCTTTGGAGAGAATCATCCCTAGGTATTCAACTTGAGAGGCTGTGAAGGTGCACTTTTCAAGGCGGAGGTAGAGGTCTAGTTTCTTCATTCATTGGAGGACTCGTCGGACCCAGACCTCGTCCAGTTCAGGGGTGGGTGAGTGGATAAGGAGGTCATCCATATAGATAATGAGCCATCCTTCTGCAATCATGTCTCAAAAGGAGTCATTCATGAATCTCATGAAAGTGGGGGGGGAATTTGTCAGGCCAAAGAACATGACAGTCGGTTCAAACAGGCCTCTGTGGGTAATAAAGGCTGCCTTCCACTGGTCTCCCTCTTTGATGTGGACATTGTTATAGCCCCATTGCACATTGAACTTGGTGAAGACAGAGGAGTCTTTTACTTTATCAACTAGATTAGAGATAAGGGGAAGAGGGTAGGCATCGCGGACTGTGTGTTCATTCAGGTATCGATAATCCTGGCAGGGGCAGAGCTTTCTGTCCTTCTTTTTGACGAAGAAGAAGGGGGAGGCTTGGGGAGATTTGAACAGATGGATCTTCCCAGAAGCAAGGTTTTTGTCAATAAATTCATCAGTAGCCTTCCGTTCATCTGGAGAGAGAGGGTAGAGCTTTCCAATCTTTGGGATGAAGGAATCAGACAGGGTGATCGCATTGATAAGATGATAGGAAGGCTGTGAGGACTATGTAGGTAGGGACACCTAGGAGTCCAGGCCTTCAGTACTGTAGAATTAGTGGTGGGAATGGTATGTTCATCCCAAAAGAGACTCTAAGGAAAGGGAAAGGTTCCAGAAGAAGTCTGAGCAATGGCACTCAGCAGTATGAGAAAGTCCGGTCACAGATTGTGCACAAGTCCAAGAGTCCAAGAGATTTTGAAGCTTTTGGGTTGCAGGGGAAACAGTTTGAGCTCAGTGGATGGTTCACTAAGGTCGTTTAGAGAAGTTGAAAACGGTGTTGGTGACAGTGACGGTGATTCGTGAGCCAAAAGGGAGCTGTCCTTCCCATTCTGTACAACAGCATTATAGTCCGAGTATGCTCGGACTCTAGCAACGTCTAGGTAACACTAACCGACGGCACAAGACTAAATACAGGTATTGAAACACTATATCAAACTGTCAAGATAAATCAGAAAAAAAAAGAGGACTGCCCTGTAGACAGTGTGACATCTATACTGAGTCCATCACATATGATTGGGCCCGGTCTAAGTAGGCTTGAAAGGAAAATAAAGTCCCTGCCATCCACAGATGGCATGTTGCAAGGAAGGACGGCGGGTGCGAATGAAGGGGTAAAGTGATTGATGGATAAGATAAAGGGAAACATACGAGGGTGGAAGAAGAGACTGCGGTAGTCCGATATAGTCTGAGGCCTCATTGACCCAGACTGTGCTGCAGACTGTGGTGAGTATGGACAGAGTAGTGAGGACATGGTGGGGAAGATGGTAAGATGGTAGGGGGCAGTATAACTGCGACAGGAGGGGTCTTACGCCTATAGAGACAGGCTGGTCTCTATAGCATGGTCATAGGGTCGGGGGGGGGGGGTACATGGTCTGTTGAGTCTTTCTCGAAGATGGAGGCAAATTCTGAATAGGAAAGGGGGAGGGTGGTCTTTGGGGTAGGTTCTGCTTGTATCGCTAGGTCAGTGGCTTGCGAGATGCAAGCCAGTTCAAGAGTAAGGGGGTGTGAAGGATGGTGTGTTTGCATATAGTGAAGGACTCTCTGAGTGGTGTAATACTCAGTGGTGTTCCTAACCAGTTGTTCAGCAGATGGTTGTTCTAGGAAGTCTCTGAGTCCTTCTTCTGCTAGAGTGAGAGAGGAGATGGGTACGGTAGGGGGGGGAGGTCGTGGATAGGAATATAGTTCATGTCCCTTATCAAGGGTAGGGTCTATCGTGATGGTGCCTCTGCTCCAGTCAATGTCTGGATTGATATTCCAGAGCCAGGGATGCCCAAGGATAACACTCTGTTTTCCAAGGTGTAGTACAAAGAAGCTGAAACAACCCTTAGGCAGGGCTGTGTAGTGAGCTGTACGGCAGCAGAGATAAGGTGAGTGACTAGAGCTACGCAGGAACCCAGGCGTCGACTGAGGACTAAGGGGAAAACCCAGAATAACTCGAATGAGGTTCTGGGGCTCAATTGAGCAACTATTTATACTGTTACAGGGTGTTTGTACATATTGTACCTGTATTGCTACATATGGGTACTTCAGGGTAGACGTGGGAGCAAGGGGATTACGCGACTGGCCATGGGTGAGTCATGCAGAGTCACTGCACTGGTTTGCGCAGCCCGGATGCCGATGATGCGATATGCCATGATGATGGTGCGATAAGGCGTGATTGTGACGTCATAGGGCTGTGCAAGGGACTGGGCCTGCTTACTAAGGTAAACACAGCTTTGCGCTGCCATCATGTGGCATGTGAATGCTGTTAGTAAGCATGGTCCAGAGTGGGTACCGTCCACATTAGGGGTGAAAAATAGGGGCTAGACACGAGTGAGCGAGCGGGGTCGTAACACTACCCCCCTGCTAAAGCTGAACCTCTAGGGCAGCAAAGAGAAGAGGGCGAGTGAAGAGAGCAGCGAAGGTCGAGCGAGAGACGGGGCGCGGAGCGGCAGGATGAGAGCGGTGGAAGTCGCAGAGGGCATCGGGGCAATGAGTGAGATTGGATGCAGGTTCCCAGGTGCGGTCCAACGAGGGATAATCCTTCCAGTGGACCAGGTATTGGATGCCCTGGCCGCGGGGACGAGAATCCACAATGAAATCCACCTCATACTCAGCATCGTGATTGTCAGTGATAAGAGCAGGGCCGGGCTGCGGATCTGGCTGTGACGGGAGTGGGGCCGAGTAGGGCTTAGTGCGGGAAATGTTAACCACCGGATGGATACGAATATAGGAAGGGAGGTGGAGATGAACAGCATTCGGCCCTTTCATGGCAACTACGGGGAAGGGTCCAATCCATCGATCTGTTAACTTCCGACAGGGGAACGGCAAGGTTAGGTTATTGGTGGCGAGCCACACTTTATCCCCGGGGGTGTAAGGCAGGGCTGGACTGCGATGCTTATTCCCCATTTCCATCATCCGCTCTCGGGCTGCTTCGAGGTGCACTCGGGTCTGCTCCAGGACCGTTTGATAGTCGCACGCTTCCTGGGAGGCGGCGGGCGACTTCATGTCTTTGGGTTCCACCCCCATACGTGGTTGGTACGTGTGTGTAACCTGAAAAGGAGAGAATTTCGAAGCAGAGGACTGCTTTGCATTCAGGGAGAATTGGGCCAGGGGCAACCATCGCGCCCAGTCATCCTGTCGTTCAGCACAGTACATACGGAGATAGGATCCTACTTCTCTATTCATTCTTTCGGTCTGTCCGTTGGTCTGAGGG
>JBBPTI010000327.1:0-16212 GCA_038093995.1 Tylopilus aff. callainus | reverse complement strand
GTCTTGGATTCCGGTATTGTTGCTGGAAACAATTCAAAAATTTACACCAAGGATCTTGGGGTTAGAACATATCACACACACCACCTGAACATCATAATAACATGCGAGCACTCATGGGTGTGTCATCCGTGCTAAATCTGCGCATTAGACCTGAAATGAACCATGCCTTTCATATTGTCACCCGGGTATAGGTTAGCTATTTCCTGCCCAATCTCAATGAATAGCCGATGAGGATGTAGAGTGTATATACAGAGCAAATATACATTGGATATTCTCTACCTAGTTTGTTGGTGAATAGTTGACGAGATTGTTAAAGGATACATTTTCTGCACTCCAGGGGCTGGGTACTTTTGCAGATATACACCACACAATTCTGCCAGTATGGGTCACATAATTCTTGAATTATATACACTTGGACCAATGGTTGTATGATCTCTTGGGCTCCCATCCACATCCGCACCAGATAATAGGGTGAAATCATGGGGGATTGTATTAAACAAATGCTAAAGACATGACATGGTAATAATGACAGTGGGGTGGAGATCAGTGAAGCTACCACATTAACCCATGTTCAATGGTATTCTGCCACGGAGGGTTCACAGCCTTTAGCCTTGTCGCTCTCCTACGGCCAGGACAGTCCATGAGGTCAGCCTGAAAGATCTGTGCCATAATGCTGTGAATTGTGTCAGTCTGTCAACTGACAGTGGTCATCTGGGTGCTTAACCTACCTAGCAACTTCCATCTTGAATTCTTCCTTCGTACTGGCTCCCTTGTGAGCAGTTTCATATAAGATGTTGAGCATGTAGTCAGCATAGTTCCAGAACTTGTTGCTGGTGAAGACCACAACCTTGTCATCGAGCTCAAATCCAGAGTTGTTCTCACTGAGTTCATTGATCTCCTGCTCAGGATTCTCGACATCAGGAATACCATCGGTGCCCACATCAACATTACTATCATCTGTCCCACTGCCCATCAGCCCATTGGTGAGGCCCAGAGAACTCTCTGTATCAGTAAAGCTGGACATTAGCAAATCACTGATTTAGCTACAAACTAACATAATATTACAAGATATTACAGCATATACCTAATTGTCACAGTATGTCACAGTAATCACACTCCATCACACAGTGACAGCCACCTCACATCACAGTCCTGTACAGACCTGTACAACACTCTAGTAAGTCTTTGGTCTACTAAGCTAATAAAGTGTAGGCTAACATTTCCTAATCCTCATCTAGACTTCATGCTTTTTTTCAAACATATCACATGCTAATCCAACAGAACCCACGCTGCTGTAGAGAGCCGTGCCTCTCTATGTTCACATACAGCGTTAGGACCATGGCATTTCCGCCCTCCCACATATTTGATTGACTTTCTGGTGTCCCCAAGATGTGTCTGCTCCCATCTGTCCAATCCAATCGCCCGCTTCTGAGTCCAGTGAGTACCGGATTACCTTGGTCTTTACTTACATTTGTTCTGGAAATACACTCTCAGCTATATCATATAATAGACACTGTTTTGAGTCATTACCTACACTCGTTCCTATCTTATTTAGAGTTTACCTTATGTAGGTCCAGATTAACCTGGACTATAAAAAGTCGGTACTTAGAATTGAAAAGGACCTTTTTTTGGGGGGGAACTGATCAAGGAGTCACCGCACACTGTCTGAATGAGTTGCTCTCACCGCTGTCAACTAGTCCTTATTGCACGCCACTTGGGCTGGTCCTTGTCAATCTGACCTACTCCTAATCTGCCTGGATTCATTTTCGAATGCCCGGACTCATCGAGGACACTGGCCACTCTTCTTCTCCATCCATTTCCTCGCTCCCTGCTTTCCTTGGGACAACCTTACCTCGCCCTGCACGTTGATATGAAGGTAGGAAGGCTGAGAGGACTATGTAGGTAGGGACACCTAAGAGTCCAGGCCTTCAGTACCGTAGAATTAGTGGTGGGAACGGTATGTTCGTCCCAAAAGAGACTCTAAGGAAAGGGAAAGGTTCCGGAAGAAGTCCGAGCGATGGCACTCAGCAGTATGAGAAAGTCTGGTCGCAGATCACACGCAAGTCCGAGAGTCCGAGAGATTTCGAAGCTTTCGG
Organism: Tylopilus aff. callainus; assembly: GCA_038093995.1. NCBI lineage: Eukaryota > Fungi > Basidiomycota > Agaricomycetes > Boletales > Boletaceae > Tylopilus > Tylopilus aff. callainus. The sequence continues at coordinate 14,116 of JBBPTI010000327.1, read as the reverse complement.
GTTGCAGGGGAAACGGTTTGAGCTCAGTGGACGGTTCACTGAGGTCATTTAGAGAAGTTGAAAATGGTGTCGGTGACGGTGACGGTGATTCGTGAGCCAAAAGGGACCTGTCCTTCCCATTCTGTACAACAGCATTATAGTCCGAGTATGCTCGGACTCTAGTGACATCTAGGTAACACTAACCGATGGCACGAGACTAAATACGGGTATTGAAACACTATATCAAACTGTCAAGATAAATCAGAAAAAAAGAGGACCATCCTGTAGACGGTGTGACATCTATACTGAGTCCGTCACACGTGATTGGGCCCAGTCTAAGTAGGCTTGAAAGGAAAATAAAGTCCCCGCTGTCCGTGGATGGCACGTTGCAAGGAAGGACGGCAGGTGTGAATAAAGAGGTAAAGTGATCGATGGATAAGATAAAGGGAAACATATGAGGGTGGAAGGAGAGACCGCGATAGTCTGATATAGTCCGAGGCCTCGTCGACCCGGACTGTGCTGCAGACTGCGGTGAGCACGGATGGAGTAGTGAGGACATAGTGGGGAAGGTGATAAGGTGGTAGGGGGCGGTATAACTGTGACAGGAGGGGTCTTACGCCTACAGAGACAGGCTGGTCTCTACAACGTTCCCACTAAGTTCTTGCCTTGAGCACAGGACTAGTGCCCCCTTTGTACTTGGGGATACATAGTACATTTACAACTGGAGCCCACCATGAGGGAAGCAGAACAGGGCTCTAGAAGAAGTCTCAGGCCAAATCCTCGACGCCAAGAGCTTGAAAATTTACTAGCAGACTTCTGAGACCTGCAAATTGAAGACGATCTGACCCTTCTGTATCCAGTGTCTCCCTCTCAAGCACGCCATAATCAACCAGATCTCCCTGAGATTTCCTTTTTAGGTTATATTCCTCCATTAGAACCAGAATCTAATCATTTACAGACAAGTGAGCACTAGTCCAATTGGTCAGGAATGTTTGCCCTGGACCCTGATTCACTACTACCCTCAGCACTGCCATTGGAGAGAGGCACACATCCATTTCCAGACCCACACAGATACAAGGGGGAGAACTCAAACGTAAATGTTCAAGTCCCAAGAGCCTTTATAGACTTGACATCCCAGCATTACAGGAAGGGGAGGGAAGGAATAAAACAATCTTGGGCACAAAGGCAAGGAGGCATCGAGTGGAATGAAGCAAGACGAAGCCCTGGGTGCAATGCACAAGGGGGCGAGTAGCGAAGTGAAGTGAAACAGAAAAGTGAGTCAATCTCCTAGTATGCGGGTGCCTTGTGAGGGAAGACCCAAGAAGAATTGATTGGGGCTCCGATAATTTACAGGCGGTCTTATATACTACTACAAACGGAATTCAAGTGGAGCCTGAAGTAAGTGAGGGCAGGCCAAGATACTAAATAAGGAAGTGTGAGACAGAAACTGGCCTGGTCTGTGCAAGCGAGGTGATGCTGCGGGCTAAACACTACTGGAGTGGGAATGGATGGCGAGTGATGGCACCATCGCAAGGTTAATGCCATTGGAGTGGGAGTGGATGGTGTACTATGGTATGTGATGTGCAAGTATCGCTATTGGCGTGAGACCGGGTGGCGACAGATGGCACCATTGCAACTGTGGATTGCCTAAGTGCTGTGGTGTGGCATCAGTAGCTGGGTAATTGGGTCTTTACTCTACCGTGGTCCGGTGCCCGGAATGCTGTGGCTACTGTGCTTACCGGTGTGGGAATAGGACTCAGGCAATACCGAGTCGTGGTACTATGGCGTGGGTTAAAGTGGCTAAAGAAGGCAATGTAGGAAAGAATGGAACATAGTGTAGCTGTGAGCATTACAAGGAACCAGAGAATTCTCCTCACCGCTCACACCACTCACCTCACCAACCCAATCGACAACACTCCCCTCGACTACATCCCTCTTGGGTGTATCTGGATCCCAAGAAGCATCATCCTCACCTTTGTCATCTCCTTCATCTGAGTCAGACTTTTCATTAACCACCCTACTTCAACCTTCCACCTGCTCACGCCTATCTGGATTCTCAGCAAACCTACCATCACTGTTTCGCCCCCTATCACAATTACCTCCAGCCAGACCATTTTCCCACTACGGCCGATGGCTCACACGAAATCTGCCAACAAACACAGCACTACCACCACCAACAACACCAATGTCCAGAAACACTGCCAACCTGCCAGCTCGTATGCCCATCCGTGGAACCCAGAACATGCCGAAATTTGATAACAAGGTCCCTGCACAACTATCCCGGTTCCTTGAAGATGTAGAGATTTTAGCCACCGCCGCCAGACTAGGTGAGCTGGAAACTATCAAAGTGGTGATTCATTATGCCGATCTGGATGATAGCAAACTATGGGAATACCTTCCAGAAGCTGAGCCACAGAACAGGAACACGCCTACATGGGCCACATTTATGGCAGCTGTTAAAAGGTTGTACCCAGGTTATGAAGCGATTGACCATTACAGCTGCACCGGACTCCAATACCTTGTGGAAGAGTACTGAGGTAAACCCATGCGATCGCAAGAAGACCTAGGGGAATATCAACGGAAGTTCCTCAAGATGTCCATGCCACTAGTTAGGGGTTCCAAGCTATCTGAGATGGATAGGAATGCCATGTTCCTCCACGGATTCTCGCTGGACTTCAAACAGCAACTGCGCCATCGTTTGTCGATTGTCAAACCGGATTTACATCCAATAGACCTGTACCCCCTTGACAATGTAGTTACAGCTGCCTGTTTCCTGTTGAGCAGCTCAGTCCTTTGTTCATCCACCTCTACCTCCTCATCTGCTAGTGCCATTCAAAAGCCATACTATCCTTCATGGGCCATGCCACCACCGAGTCTGTCGCCAGCACCACCTGCACTGGTTACAACCCCAGTAATAAAGCAAGAGGCTATGATATTTAGCTGACAATCTAGTAGCTGGCCAACAGGCTGCGCATTCTGCACTGAGGATGGCCATTATATGTTGAACTGCCCTTATGTTGAAGGGTACATACAGTCAGGTAAGGCGGTCTGCAGCCAAGGTGGCTGGCTTTACCTCCCAGACGGATGACATATCCCTAGGATCCCCAGGACCATAGGTTTAAAGGATTGTTTGGACCGGATGTTCAGCAATCAGCTGACTACCTCAGGTACCTTCACAAGGAACCCACCACTGCACATCACCGTGGGGATCCTATCCCTTGCATACCTAGACACGGACGCGGTCCTCAACATTGAGCCCTCCGCATTCATGGCATCGGTAGATCATTCTGCCAGGTCGGCAGACTCAACATATTCTGACCTGGAGTTCCAGCCATACATAGTGCAGGCATGGGTGAACTTCCAAGTGGACCGTGTTAAAGACAAAGGGAAGTGGGTCCGTTTTGATGGCGTTGAAATCCCTACCCAGTGGCAGAACCATCCCAAGTCTCGCACTGCACTGGCAGCTGAGCAGGTAAAATTACCCGAGATCCAGAAAGCGCCTCGTGCAGAGCCGGCTGGGTCATGATCTTCTGGCCCAGATAACTCTTTTCCTCGCCCGTCCAATGCTAACCCCTTGTCACTGCTGCAGAATAGCCAGTTTAGGTACTCCTTTCCACTAGAGGATGAAACTGCACCGAAACGCATCCTGGAACAGGTCCTAGATACAAATGTACTGGTCTCAGTCAAAGAACTGATGGCCATCACACCTGACTTTTGGCAGCAAATCCACGAGCTTTCTACTACCCATTGAGTTACATCTACTAATGTTGTTTACGTCAATGAACTAGCAGGCAGAGACCTGGGTGCCATCCAGTGACAGTTCGACGACCAGGTGCTCTGGAATGAAGAGGGGCTCATTGTTGCCCACCACAGCCTTCCGCTTAGAGCATTAGAGGCTCGTATAGGTGGTTCAGAACATACTATTACAGGTGTCTTGGATTTTGGATCCGAAATTGTGGTGATGCCTGAATGAGTGTGGGTGGACCTCAGATTGCCAGTTCGGTCCAATCACACAATGACCATGTCAAATGCCAATACTAGTACCAAGGCTACTATAGGCATTGTTGAAGACCTCTGTCTTAATTTCAGCACAGGAGATGTTTACCTGCAGGTTCAGGTGATCCTGAGGGCTAACTTTGACCTCCTTCTCAGGAGACCATTCCATAGCCTTATGAGTGTGGTGACCGATGACTCACCTGACAGTTCACAGATGATCACACTTAGTGATCTGAATACCGGGAAGAGTTACAAGTTGCCTATAAGGCCTTGGTGTGAAGGGTGTCTGCATTGTTGCAAAGGACTCTTTTGCTCAGGGCATCAATCGGTGGTTGAAATGGGTTTTTAAAATTTGATGATCCACCAATTGGTCAGGGAGAGCCCATATTTCCTTCATCCATTTCGTCTATTCCATCTTGGACTAACACTTCAGATGCAGTAGTGACCATTATTGCACTGTTCCCCTTGTGCCCTGCTCCACCTTCCCTTGTTTACTCCTATCTCATTTCTATGCAGTCTTCGCTTTCCCCTTTGAACATTTCCGCTTTTCAATCCATTTTTTCCTTCAATTCAGTTTTTCATTCCTTTGCTTATAAACCCATTGCCAAGAAGATATGACCCGTTTTGGCCCCTCTGATGGAGGAATTTAGAGTACTACGCTGCTTGCCGGATGACCCACTTGCCAGACTAATTCCCTTACCTTACCACCCTCCAGACTTTATTCCTGGAAACTGTTTTACACAAGAGCATTGAAACGACCTCGGGCACAACAGCAAGGAGGCGTCGAGTGGAACGAGCAGACGAATGTCCCGGGTGCTGGGCACAAGGGGACGAGTAGTGAAGTGAAGCGAAACGGGAAGATGAATCAAACTCCTTATAAGCGGGTGCCTTGTGAGGGAAGACCCAAGAAGAATTGATTGGGGCTCCGATAATTTACATGCAGGTTTATATACTACTGCAGATCGGGTTTAAGCGGAGCCTAAACTAGCTAAGGGCAGGCATGGTTACTAGATGTGGAAGTGCAGAGCGGAAACTGGCCTGGTCCGTGTGAGGGAGGCGATGCTGCAGGCGATATGCTACTGGAGTGGGAAAGGGTGGCGAGCGATGGCGCCATCGCAAGGTTAATGCCATTGGGGTGAGAAAGGATTGCGTACTATGGCGCAATAGCGGGAGTATTGCTATTGGGGTGAGAACGGGTGGTGTGATATGGCGTGCGATGCGTGAGTATCGCTATAGGCGTGAGCCCGGGTGGCGACATATGGCGCCATTGCAACTGTGGATTACCTGAGTGCTGCAGTGCGGCATCAATAGCCGGGTAACCGGGGCTTTACTCTACCGTGGTCCAGTGCCCGGATGCTGCGGCTACTGTGCTTACCGGTGTGGGAACAAGACTCGGGTAGGACCGAGTCGCGGCGCTGTGGCGTGGGTTAAAGAGGCTAAAGAAGGGAGTGTAGGAGTAAATGTGACGTAGCGTAGCCGTGAGCGTAACAAGCATGCTGATGCTCTAGATCTCGATTCTGCCAGATGGCTCTGGCCAGACAAACTCAAACTGGTCTGCTGGATAGTACACAGCCACAAGAAGGCCTTTGCCTGGGTTGCAACTGAGCACAGCTGACTAGACGACCATTACTTTCTGCCAGTCAAAATCCCTATGATTCCGCATATCCCCTGGGTACTCTGTAATATCCCGATTCCACCGGCAGCATGGGATCAAACTATACAAATAATCAAGGACTGGATTGCGTCCAGTGTGTATAAACCGTCCGCCGCAGCTTACCGATTGCGCTGGTTCTGTGTACTCAAACAAGACCAGAAGATGCTCTGCCTTGTCCATGACCTCCAGCCATTAAATGCCATGACAATCCAGGATTCATCAGTTCCGCCATTCGTCGAGCATTTGGCAGAGTCCTTTGCCAGGTATGTAGTATACAGAATGATGGACCTTTTTGCAGGATATGATCAATGCCCGCTCCACGAGGAATCAAGGGATATGACCATGTTTAATAGCCCACTCAGGCCATACCATCTCACTACTCTCCTGATGGGTCACACTAACGCCATGCAGATCTACCAAGCAGATATGGTGCATATTCTGCAGGATGAAATCCCACACCACATGATGCCATTCATGGATGATCTTCTGGTTAAATCTGGTACAACGCGTTACCAATCTGCTGACAGCTCCTTCGAGACTATCCCGGAAAATCCAGGAATTCATAGGTTCATCTGGGAACATCTGACAGTTGTTCACAGGATACTCCAAAGACTACAAAATGTTGGCGCAACTGTCTCTGCCAAGAAATTCATGCTTGCTGCCCCCAAAGCAACGATCGTTGGGCACAAGTGCACCTTCGAAGGCCAGATCGCCCACAAGGCGAAAGTTCAAAAAATCCAAGATTGGCCCGCATGCCAAAACGTCACCCAGGTCTGAGGATTTCTTGGTACCTGCGGTGTTGTGTGTATTTTCATCTGTGACTTTGCGGCTATCGCCCGCCCACTTGTTGATTTGACCCGTAAAGGTGTTCCCTTCATCTGGGAAGAATGCCAGGATGAGGTGATGTCACATCTGAAGGACAAAATTATAAAGTCTCCCGCACTCCGCCGCCTGGACTATGAGTCTGGACAGGAGGTCATCCTAGCGGTGGATACATCCATCATCACAGTCAGATTCATACTATTGCAGGATGGTACTGATGGAAAGCGTTATCCAAACCACTTTGGCTCTATTAGCCTTACTGACGTCGAGAGTCACTACTCACAAGTGAAACTCGAGCTATACGGACTATTCCAAGCTCTTCACGCAGTCTGCATCTTTGTGTTTGGATTATCTAACTTTGTAGTAGAGATGGATGCCAAGTATGTCCAGGGCATGATCAATAACCCGGACCTACAGCTGAATGCAACCATCAATCGATGGATTGCCAGAATCCTGCTGTTCAACTTTACTCTTCACCACATCCCCACCTCTAAGCACACCAGACCGGATGGTCTTTCCAGACGTGCATCATCCAAACTCGATCCTCCTGAAGAAGATGACATTGAGGATTGGCTGGATGATGCATATTCATTCACTGTCACACTCTTAAATGACCGCCCTCTCCTGGATTCCAGCTCTTTCGTTCATTTTCCCCCCTCTCCATACAATGCCGACATGCAGATCTCGTTAACTGCCACCCTCCATTCTGTCCTTGCACACTCAATTCCATCGCCAGACTCAGAGTCCGCTCTAGCAATTCCACGGTCAGCTAAGGCCGTCGCCAAGGACACTCGTATATGTTGAATCCAAGAATTCCTTGAAACAAGAATTAGACCGACAGACCTATCTGATGCTGATTTTAGCTCCTTCCTCAACACAGCTACACGATTCTTCATTCTTAATGATTCGCTTTGGAGATGGGAACTGCACAGATGCCACTAGTTAGTCATACCAGAGGAATGGTGGTACGGACTCATTCAGGAGGTGCACGATAGCCTCGGACACAAGGGTGTCTACACCATCCATACTCATCTGCTCCAAAGGTTCTGGTGGCCGATGCTAGTTGAAGATGTGAAATGGTTTGTTTGGACTTGCCACGAATGCCAGGTCCGTCAGACGCATCGGATGCACATACCCCCAACAGTCCCTATCATTGGCAGTTTGTTTCACAAAGCTCATATAGATACAATGGTGATGCCTCATGCTAACAATTATCATTATATTGTTCAGGCCTGATGCGCTCTCACAGCATATCCAGAATGGTGCATGTTGTGGTCAGAAAACTCAACTGCACTTGCATCTTTCATTTTTGAGGATATTCTTTGCTGTTGGAGCCCACTTTCCGAGATAGTCACTGACAATGGCTCACTCTTCATCCAGGCCCTAGATATCTTAGCTGACCAGTATCACATCCGGCACATCCGCATATTGCTGTATAATTCACAGGCTAACAGTATTGTCGAACGATGTCACTTTGATGTCTGGGAGGCCATCATTAAATCCGCCCCGGGAGGGGAATCTCGCTGGCCTTCGGCCACTCACTCCATATTTTGGGTGGAGCGTGTTACTATTATTAGATCAACTGGTTTGTCCCCTTATTTCATGGTTCATGGCATCGAGCCACTATTTCTGTTTGACCTCACCGAGGTGACATTCCTTGTTCCACTCCTGTTACGATCATGCCGTACTTGATGCTACATATGGATCCACACTATGCTTTTTCCCTCGCTTTCGGCCCTTAGCTCAGTCGTTTGCACTCCCTCACTACTATTCTAGCACTCCCTTGCTACTATTCCAGCACCCTACGATGCCTTACAATACAGTGCCCCTTGCCCCTCATCACCCTGCAGTTGCCACTCGCCTTCGTTTTCACTATGGCTCTCTGCATGTAACCTACAGTTCCATGGTCACCTGACAATATCTGATCTATCAGTGATGCATTGCGGCACAGTCTCACACCAGTCACATGACCCCGCACATGATACAATCCAGACCCTCACACAGCCACTCAGCATAACCCTCATGCCTCGTATAGGCATGGTCCCTTAAACAGTAGACCTTGGCACTCGTAGATAATGCCGCCCTTAAGACATGGACCCTGGACTCCTTTACAGTCACCTGGCACACTCACATGCACATGCACTTGGCTCACGAATAGGCTCTTACAATGGCTCTCACCCTTCGGACTCACCCACAGTATGTTGCCACACCATACCCTTAGCCCTGACACCACCTTCGGCACTCTGAACCTCCTGGTCTTGCTCCACAATCCTGCATCATGCCATATTATGCCATAGTCGTGCAATTGCTCACCATTGCACTGCCCTTGTATCTCAGCCTATAGCAATACTTGCACATAGACACTGGCATGACTCATACGGACTCATGACCAATAGCCATTCGCCCTCACCACAGCCTATGCCCTATGCCGCATAGTCCTGCATAGCCGCACCACAGCCCCAAGCATAGCCCTGCTCACACAGACCAAGACCTCCCTTTGATCCACAGAGACCCATGAACTCTGCAGATCATATATGGTAACTAAGCTGGCCCTTGATGGACCATATGTAGTAATAGTGTACAAATACCTACAAACACTGTAACAGTATATAAACCCCAGCCGCTACCCTCCTAAACCCCAGTCTATCATTGATGGGTAGTGGAGCATAGTACCCTACCTTAACAGGTAGTGGCCACCAGCACTACAGCCTACTCCCACAATGCCACTACACCACTAGGGTCTTGGAGGCTATCAACTGGCTGCTGTATAAATGCCAATTGCCTTTCCTGCTCATATTGTACGATTAAGACCCATGACAGCAAGGCTCTCCTTGAAGACATGTTGCAACTCTCACCATCACTTACCAGCATTCACCACTACTAGCCCTAGGCTTGACAGCTCAGGCTCGAGTTGTTTCAACTCCCAGACATAGATCTGCTCTCGTCATCCAGACTGATCACATGGCGCGCATGCCAACTGCAAAAGCGACAGGATGACTTAGAATCTGTCCATGAGCAGGTCTGCAAAGCCCGCTTTGAATCAATCAAGCAGTTCAATTCCATTTTCAAGAATAGGATTAAAAACTACGATTTCCATCCTGGAAGTCTCATATTAGTCCACAACACCCGGATTGAAAAGAAGCTGAACTAGAAAACAAAGCCCAGGTACATCGGTCCCATGGTAGTCCTTCGCAGGACTATAGGGGGATCATATCTGTTGGCCAAGTTGGATGGTGCAGTGTCCAAGTTACACTATGTGGTGTTCTGCCTTATCCCATATTATGCAAGAACCAGGTCCCCACTTGCAGTAACGGAACTGACCGGACTTGATGATGAATATCTGGACTCCAAGGCAGGAGAAGATGTCGAAGAGCAGGACAAAGAAGAGATGGATGATACTGACCTCCCCTAATCAATCCAACACCATTGCCAACCCCCCCATTATACTCGTCCCGTAAACCATCAATAACACTATTAATAATACTGTCCCTACTATATCCTTCCATTCCATCCTGGGTTTCGTTCCAGCGCATGTTTTTCTTTAACCTTCTGTTCTCTCTCTGTCTCAACATAAACTCACATAATTAACAGACAATCATAGTATATATAAACAGACTCGAAAACTGTCATAGAACAAAAATAGAAATACAAACAAAAACAAGAACCACCCATAAATACGCCTGACTATATCATACCTCCCATATGTAGATCTCTTATACTCTCTTTCCCTTTCCACAATCAATACTTATCTTACAATCTACACACACAGCCTATATTTCTGCTAAAACTACTCAGACAGATTAATCCAGAAGGCATAGATGTGAAAGTGGACCAATGAAGACAAGCCAGGTAGGACGCCCACATCACGGTTTAATTTCTGTTATCTAAAATTGACTATCCTTTACTTACATTCCCTTACAATTACTTAGTGACCGAGCCAAACTCATCGTGACCCGGTTTGTGGTGATCAGACACAAGCAAAATGGATGGACACGGACACACAGATTCAACACATATGGGTACAACTGGACTCAAGCGAGGCTATATACAATGGAATCAGTTGAGAGTACGGCGCTCAGAACTCCAGCTTGTCAACCATGTCATGGATCTCTTGTAATTTGGTGACCGACCCAGCCCATTCCGCCTCCAACACCTTCATCTGCACTTGGATTTGAAATGAGTGTGCCCAAGTGCGGTTTAACCGTGTAATGATCTTGTCCCAGAGCCAGATCATTTCAACCCCTTGCACTGTTGCGTGCCGTGGAGCATGCTTGCCAAGTGACTTACCTTTCCCCTTCATCTTGGCCTTACCCAGCATCTCATCCACGTCCATTCCATTGTCCCCCACTCCCCCGGCTTCAGAATCGGACTCAATGCTGAGGTCTGCCAGTCTCTTGTTTGAAGTGGCCTTTGCAGCCCTGGCCAGACAGGCTGAGTGAACCACTGTATCAGCACTGATAGACGTAGTGAACTAGTTCACCTACTGTGCCCCTTGGCAGTCTCACCCTCAGACTTGCCCACCTTCCTACACTCATGGCCAGTCGACTGGCTATACTTTGCCTTCAGTGATGTGCAATGGTCACACATGGCCCCCGCTGATAAGATGGTAGGAAGGCTGGGAGGACTATGTAGGTAGGGATACCTAAGAGTCCAGGCCTTCAGTACTGTAGAATTAGTGGTTGGAATGGTATGTTCATCCCAAAAGAGACTCTAAGGAAAGGGAAAGGTTCCGGAAGAAGTCCAAGCGATGGCACTCAGCAGTATGAGAAAGTCTGGTTGTGGATCGTGCGCAAGTCCAAGAGTCCAAGAGATTTTGAAGCTTTTGGGTTGTGGGGGAAATGGTTCGAGCTCAGTGGACAGTTCACTGAGGTCATTTAAAGAAGTTCAAAATGGTGTTGGTGACAGTGACAGTGATTCATGAGTCAAAAGGGAGCTGTTCTTCCCATTCTGTACAACAGCATTATAGTCTGAGTATGCTCGGACTCTAGCGATGTCTAGGTAACACTAACCGACAGCACAAGACTAAATATGGGTATTGAAACACTATATCAAACTGTCAAGATAAATCAGAAAAAAAAGAGGACCGCCTTGTAGATGGTGTAACATCTATACTGAGTCCATCACATGTGATTGGGCCCGGTCTAAGTAGGCTTGAAAGGAAAATAAAGTCCCCACCATCTGTGGATGGCACATTGCAAGGAAGGACGGCAGGTGTGAATAAAGGGGTAAAGTAATCAATGGATAAGATAAAGGGAAACATATGAGGGTGGAAGAAGAGACCATGGTAGTCCAATATAGTCTGAGGCCTCATTGACCCAGACTGTGCTTGTAACGCTCATAGCTACACTACGTTCCTTTCTTTTCCTACATCTCCTTCTTTAGCCACTTTAACCCATGCCACAGCGCCATGACTTGGTATTGCCCAAGTCCTGTCCCCACACCAGTAAGCACAGTAGCTGCAGCATTCCAGGCACTGGACCATGGTAGAGTAAAGACCCGATTACCCGGCTACTGATGCTGCACTGCAGCACTTAGGCAAACCACAGTCGCAATGGCACCATATGTCACCACCCGGTCCCACACCTATAGCAATACTCACACATTGCATGCCATAGTATGCCATCTGTTCCCACTCCAATGGCATTAACCTTGTGATGGCGCCATTGCTTGCCACCCTTTTCCACTCCAGTAGCATTTAGCCTGCAGCACTGCCTCCCTCACACAGACCAGGCCAGTTTCTGTCTTGCACTTCCTTATTTAGTATCTTGGCCTGCCCTCACTTACTTTAGGCTCCGCTTGAATCCTGATTGTAGTAGTATATAAGATTGCCTGTATTATATTGGAGCCCCAATCAATTCTTCTTGGGTCTTCCCTCACAAGGCACCCACATACTAGGAGATTGACTCATTTTCCCACTTCGCTTCACTTCGCTACTTGTTCCCTTGTGTGTTGCACCTGGGACTTTTGTCTTGCCTCATTCCACTCAACACCTCCTTGCCTTTGTGCCTGAGGTTGTTTCATTAAGAATTGATTCTCCTCTTCGCTGCTGTCGCCCATCCGACTGCCCCGAAGGCCCCACCCATCACCAACCTTTTCGCTATCAGTAAGCAGAGCAGAGCCTGTGTCCCCCTTATTGACGTGGAAGGACACTAGTGAACGGTACATGTGCCAAGTCAGCCCCTGCTGTTGTAGCTGGCAGCACAACAGGTGGACACTGTCTAGTAGTCGCCCCTTGCCCAGTCCACCCCATCAACCTCAACCTCCTCGCCACCGTCACTTCCTGTTTTGAAGCCGATGCTGCTGCTGCTGCTGAGAGAGAGCAGAGAGAGCTGTGGGAAGAGATTGACCAGGCTATTGCAGACTTCACCGTGAGGTCCAGGGCATCAGATACACCCACACTTGTTTATCCCCCATCTCCAATCGCTGACACCAACCCGAATGACTTCGTTCGCCCCACACCACCTATCCCTTTGCCTTCCACTCTTCGCTGGCTCATCGCTGAAGCCGAAGAACAGACCCACTGTTACAAGGAGTACGCAGCCCACATAGAAGCCCAGCTTGCTGCTCCACTTTTCCCTTCGCCAGACTACCGTGCCTGCTGCAGGCCAGATCGCCTTCGCCACCCCTTCCGTTTCCCGCCATTCCACTCACACCCAAAACAGTCCGGGACATCCGGTACTGTACTGGTGTGCAGTCTCAACGAGCCAGGCTGCCTCTGCCCAAGAAATCTTCTTTGGTGGCCGAGCAAGTTTCTTTAGCTTTCCTTTTCATACTTACTTGTTTGTGTTTGCCCCCTTTCTTAGTGTTAGCCTTCTTTTCCAAGGATGTTCCCATTTTTCTTTTGGTACTCCCTTTTAGCCTCTTGTTTTATTTCTTTCTTGTTACTTGTGTTCTGCATTTATTGTCTTCTCACCCATGTTCAATTTGATCGCAATACCCTTTTGATTTCTTTGCAGTTACCTACAGGCGAATACTCCCTCATCATCTCCACACCCACCAGCACACGGGGCCACAACTTCAGATACGAGAACACACCTACCAACTGGGCAGAGTCAGCACCCCAGGACGACTGGTAGTTTTTCTTTACAGATTCAATTGAACTAAAAAGTTCCTGGCTCCAGCTATAGGGGGATTACTTAGCAAGCTGAGAGAACACTGCACACATCCTGAAGGAAGAGTAATCAGGATTCTCAATAGGCCGCATCCAGGAGACTATCAAGATCAGAAGACCATAGTCCGTGCAAGACCTCTAGTGCTGCTTCCATTTGAAAGGCCCAGCTGCAGCTGGTATAAAAAACACAAGGCGCCTATAATCAAGAAAGAAGTCCACTTCCAGTATGTCGCAGGTACTCCTTGATACCATCACAGATCCCACTATTCCTCTACCGGACAAACTCGCTGCTATTGCAGCCGAGTTCACCACCATCACCACACAGAATATCCAACTCACACAATCGCTGCATGCATCCAACAATGAGATTATCTGTCTCAAGCAGCTAGTGACAGTAGGCCAAGGCACGGTAGCCACTCTCCAGGGCCAGATCGCCACAGCAGGCCCTCCAGGTACCTCAAAGAAAGTTGAACTGTTCGCAGATCCAGGCAAATACAATGGATCTATAGCCAAATTTGAAAAATGGTGGGCCAAGATGAAAGCCTGGCTTCACA
>JBBPTI010000326.1:0-16213 GCA_038093995.1 Tylopilus aff. callainus | reverse complement strand
GCGAAGAAGCGTTCTCGGCGTTGAAGCAATCGTTTACCACCGCCCCAGTACTCGCCTACCCCGACAACGATTGTCGCTACCGACTGGAGAGCGATGCCAGTAATCATGCGGTAGGGGCCGTCCTCTCAGTCCAAAAGGAAGACCGATGGCACCCCGTGGCGTTCTCCTCCCACTCCATGACCCCGGAACAACGAAACTACCCCATCGCCGACAAAGAGATGCTCAGTGTGATTTCGGCGCTCGAAACGTGGAGGCACTATTTGGAAGGGACCACCTATGAGTTCGAGATCTGGAATGACCATCAGAATCTCACCTGGTTCATGACTCGCCAAGACCTCAATAGACGGCAGGCCCGATGGGCCCAGTATCTCTCCTGGTTCAATTTCAAATGGTGCCACAAGGCCGGTGCCTTAATGACGAAAGCGGACGCCCTATCCCGGAGATCGGATCTAGTTGCCGAAGGAGAGCAGGATAATAAGGGGGTGTTGGTGATACCACCGGGGCACATACGGCAGACAAGCGAGGAGGAACAAACAATGGAGGTGACAGCCCCCGGAGACGAGCTAACCGATGAGATCTCACACAGGACCACGCGACTTCCCCAAAGCACCCTCAAGAAGTTGATGGCACAGGGGTATGAAATTAGAGATCGAGTGCTCAAAAGGAACGGACGGATCTACGTACCCCCTGACCTTCGCACCCGAATCACTACCCTCCATCATGACCATGCTGTCTGCGGTCATCCGGGTGTGCACCGAACCCTAGAGTTACTCAGTCGTTTCTACTCCTGGCCTGGGATGCGAAAAGAGGTAGAAGAGTACGTAAAAGCCTGCACATGGTGTGCTCGGGCGAAGACCACCAACCGACCGCCTCCGGGAGAGTTGCAACCCCTACCAGTGCCCAATCGGCCCTGGGAAGATATCTCTGCAGATTTCATCACTGATCTCCCCCTCGCAGACCAATATGACGCAATCTTAACGGTGGTAGATCGTTTCTCAAAAGAAGTCGAATTGGTGCCCTGCCGGAAGACGTGCACTGCATCGGACTTAGCGGATCTTTATTTAACGCATGTATGGAAGCATCACGGCCTTCCTCGCTCAATCGTTTCAGATCGGGGGCCCCAATTCGCCGCGTCCCTTATGACCTCCCTGTGTTCCCAATTAGGGATAACCTTAAAGAAGTCTACGGCGCATCACCCCCAAACGGACGGACAAACGGAACGGATGAATAGAGAAGTGGGTTCTTATTTACGACTGTATTGTGCTGAACGGCAGGACGATTGGGTCCGATGGTTACCCCTGGCCCAGTTTTCCCTGAACGCGAAGCAGTCCTCTGCTTCCAAGTTCTCCCCCTTCCAGGTCACGCGCACGTATCAACCCAGGATGGGTGTGGAACCCCGAGATACCAAGTCGCCCGCTGCCTCGGCCGTAGCACGGGATTATCAGCAGATCTTAGATCAGACCAGGGCCAACCTCGAGGCGGCCCGAACACGGATGAGCATTGCGGGGGATAAACATCGTAGTCCGGCCCCCTCCTATGTTGCCGGAGATAAGGTTTGGCTCGCCACCGACAATCTAACACTCCCCTTCCCCTGTCGGAAGCTCACCGATCGCTGGGTGGGGCCCTTCCCGGTTGTTGAAATGATGGGGCCGAATGCCGTACGGCTTCGTCTCCCCTCCTATATCAAAATACACCCGGTCGTTAACATTTCCCGAACCAAACCGTACTCGCCTCCACTCCCGTCCCAACCGGATCCGCGCCCCGGTCCCGCTCTTATCACCGAACAGCGCGACGAGGAATTTGAGGTTGAATCCATTGTCGACTCCCGCTCTCGCGGGCGTGGCATCCAATATCTGGTTCATTGGAAAGGCTACCCCACCGACGATCGTACTTGGGAGCCGGCCTCTCATCTCACCCATTGCCCCGACGCCATCCGCGACTTCCATCGTCTCCATCCTGCCGCCCCTCGCCCCGTCTCTCGGTCTGTCTTCGCCGCTCTCTTCGCTCGGCCTCTCCCCTTTGCTGCCCCGGAGGTTCAGCCTTAGCAGGGGGGTAGTGTTACAACCTCGCTCGCGCCCCTATCTCTGCCCCTATCTTTTTCCCTTTTCCACCCCTCTCCTGGATAACGATATAATCCAGGGACCCGCTGACTAACAGCATCCACACGCCACACGATGGCAGCGTCAAGCTGTGTTTACCTTAGTAAGCGGTCCAGTCCCTCTTTGCACAGCCCTGTGACGTCACCATCGCGCCATACCACGCCATTATGACATAATCTCGCGTCATCGGCGCCCGGGCTGCGCAAACCTGTGCACGTACTCCCCATGACTCATACCTGACCAGTAGCGTAACCCTCTCGTTCTCACGTTCACCCTAAAGTACCTTAATGTAGTATTACGGCACAATACGTACAAATAGCGCTGTAATCTATATATAGGGCCGCAATTGAGCCCCAGAACCTCATTCGAGTTATTCTGGGTTTTCCCCTTAGTCCTCAGTCGACGCCAGGGCCCCTCTAGCTCCGATCCTCCTCGCTACCCCCGCTGTCCTACAGCTCACTAAGCAGCCCCGCCTAAGGGTTGTTTCAGAAATGGGAGACCGCTGTAGTCCGAGGTAGTCTGAGGTCTAGTCGACCTGGACTGTGCGGCGGACTGCAGTGGGTATGAGCGGAAAAATGAGAGCGTGGCAGGGAAGGTGTTTAAAGTGGTAGGAGACGGTATAAATGTGATAGGAGGGGGCTTATGCCCACAGAGACAAGCTGGTCTCTACATCCGTGGGGGACTTAGATACTGACTGTTCTCAGTCAGTCGCGAGTGGGTGCTGACTCATCAAATGAGCGGAGTCTGAATATAAGTGTGAGTGGTTGAAGACGCATAGACCGTGTCAGTCTGTCTTTCTTAATTTCCTCCTCATCGTCCCTCAGACCTACTACTTAATGCCATCCTTCCAAGGCCAATTCGACCGCCATAGGGACCAGAACGACGCAGGTGCTGCCGTCCGTCGAACTCTCAAGGAGCAATGCAAGGCGGCGGTAGGGAAGCTCGACGTGTTAGCACGATGCGTGCCCGACGACAAGGAGGGGTTGCGAGAGGAGATGGAGGATTGGGTGCATTGTTTTGACGCAGTTATGGTAAGTACTCCTGGCTCCTCTGAGGCAAAATGAGCTATCGTAAACGCACTTTTTAGGCAGAATGGTCATCGGCGCAAGAGGAGGCCGACAAGCTCCTGATCGACACGGAGCCGGACAAAGAGGACATGATGAGGATTGCGGAGGCGGAGCAGATTCGGGAGAGTTGGAAGGCTCGATGGGAGCAGGAGAGGGGCGTCGCAGAGCAACAGTCAGGACGGGTGGCCGAGGATGAGGGGATCTGGGCCAAGGATGCACCGACGGCGACTCAAGAGTCTGCCATGGAGGCCGATGAGGTGGTGGAGGTGGTAGTGCACGAGGCCGAGAAGGTGGACGAGGGGTCCAAGGCGATGTCAGAGGTCTCATTGGGGGTTAAGGTGAGTGGTCTGATGTCGCTCAGGTTCCTCTACCGACTTGAGCTTTAGCGGGTGTGGCAGGACGACGATGATGATGCAAGTGGGGAGCTCGGTACATGCAAGAAGAGGCTGGCGCTGACCCCCAGGACTAAGGGTCGGTCGTGGGTCCCCCAGCCTGCCAAACAGGCCTGCGACAGGTGTCGAGAGGTCGGGGAGACCTGTTATGAGGGGGCCAGCGCTGCCTGTCAGCAGTGCTGGGCGAAGAAGGTCAGTTGCTCGGTTGCGGAAGGTAGGAGTGTGCCGAGGAAGTGGGGCGGCATGATGGTAGTGCTGCTGCCCACTCGTCGTAAGTAGCCTCACTTCCCTTCGGTATGTGCTAACAGTTCGTTTTTAGCCAAACGCCCGGTGAGGGCTATGCGAACGACAGAGAGGGGTAGGGGCACAGCTGCCCTGCTGGCCGCCTCATTGGACAACAAGAAGGATGGGGAGGAGGTGGACAGTGGCAGAGAAGACGAGGTGGAGTTCGTCAAGGCATTGACGAGCAAGGCGAAGGGGAAGGGGAAGGAAAGGGCGAGCGCAGAGGAGGGCAAGAGAGTGGCCCCAACGAAGAAGAGCGAAGCCCGGCATGCGCCCGACCAGCTGCGCAGCCCCTTCACTCGGCAGGTCGACTTGGTCCGTGCCCAGCTCGTGCAAGTCTAAGGCGCTATCAAGATGCTAGAGGTTGAGCACGAGGGCCTTCTCCACGAGCTCTCGGAGATTGTGGAGGAGCTGGACAAGGAAGACCTGTAGTGTACCTTTCTGCGCCTCCTTGTATATAGCCCTTTAATGTATAAGTCCATTCTCAGTTCCAATGGGTGAGAGAAAGGTAAAGGGTGATGTACAAAGGAGGCAGTTTGGTGATTAAAACAGCGAGAGGAGAATTGTACAGACTACCGCCCGATTTGGCTTCTTCGGTCTGCTTTCAACATCTTTCGCTGCTGAGGTTACCTCGGTCATCTTCGGTCTAATGTCGGTCTATGATATATAAAGTGCGTGGTGTCTCGGCATGCATTAGAAGAATAAGCAGAGATTATTTTTAGGGGCTGGGGAGACATGAGAGAGAGGGAAAGAGATGGAATTACTATCCTTGTTAATTTGTTCAGTGTTGAATGTGTGATATAGTACGGTATGTAAGAAGACTGTTTTTGGGTTTTTAGAATATGAGTGGGGTTGAATAAGAGCGCCGGTCGAATCCCGGGGTAAAATAGAGAGAGGGGAAACTAGTCCGACAGAGTGTCAGGACACTTTTTAACCGGATGAGTCTGGGTCTTCGTCGTCGGGCTCTTCAACGTCTTCTCCTGCCATTTTGTCCAGATATTCGTCATTAAGACCTGTGAGCTCGGTGATGGGAATGTTAGTGTTAAACCGAGGGTAGTAGGGGATGAGACGGAATGCTGCATATTGCAGTTTGGAGACCGCGCCATCCAACTTGGCCAGGATGTATGATCCTCCAGTAGTCTGACGTAGGACCATCATTGGACCAAGGTACCTCGGCTTCGTCTTTCGGTTTAGTTCCTTTTCAATATGTGTATTTCGGACTAAAACAAGACTTCCATGATGGAAATCGAAGTCTTTAATCCAATTCTTGAAAGCAGCCTCAAAGTGCTTGACAGAGTTGAAGCACGCCTTGAGGACTCGCTCGTGGATTGAATCCAAGTCCTCCTGGCACTTTTGGAGCTGTCGGGCTCTCCAAGCGATCAGGTCAGATGAGGTAGCGGTGTTGGGGTCTAGAGGGGGAACGAGGAACGTAGCCTTGGCAATGTCAAAGGGGAAGAGTGGTTCAACACCATGAACTATAAAGTAGGGGGACAAACCGGTTGCGCGGAGTATGGTGACGCACTCGGACCAGAAGACCGAGTGGGCAATGGCGTACCAGCGCGACTCCCCCCCTTGGGAACTTTTGATGATGGCCTCCCGGACATCGTAATGATGCTGTTCAACCATGCCATTAGCCTGAGAGTTGTAGGGGGAGATACGAACATGTCAGATTTGGTAGTGGTCGGCAAGGACATCTAGTGCCTGTGTAAAGGTGGGGCCGTTGTCAGTAACGATTTCAGAAAGAGGACCCCACCAGCATAGGAGTTCCTCGAAAATGAAGGCAGCCAGGGATGCGGCGTTTTCAGAATGCAACATGCGCCATTCTGGATAGGAGGTCAGCGCACATCGGGCTTGGACAATATACTGATAACCACCAGAGCGGGGCATCAGCATCGTATCGATGTGGACTTTGCGGAATAGTCCACCGATCATTGGCATGGTCAGAGGGATATGGAAGCGTTGGGTCTGGCGGATTTGGCATTCGTGACAAGTTCGAATGAACCATTTCATGTCGTTGACCAACATTGGCCACCAGAACCGCAGTAGGAGGTGTGTCCGGACCGTGAAGACACCTTTGTGTCCTAAGCTGTCGTGAGCTTCCTTGATCAGCCAGTAGCGTCGGTCCTCTGGGGCTACTTGCTGGTGTCGACCATGCGGCTCACGTCGCCATAGAGAACCGTGGAGTAGGAAGAACTTCATCGCCGAATTGATGAAGCTCTGAAATTCTGTGTCGGTAAGGTTAACAGGATGCTCTCTAGAATCAAGAAAGCTGCGGATCGAGCGAATCCGAGCCTCCTTGATCAGTGCCTTTGGAGACCGAGGGATAGTAGGAGGGTCCAGAGAAGCACCCAGCTTGGAGATGGAAGAAGAGAAAATGGTCGCGTATGTAGGAGTATAATAAGGTGTGGCATGATAGGCCAACTGTACAAGCGAGGTGGCATGGTATAATGAGGTATAGTCCGAGAAGGAAGAGGTGACTGTGGGGAAAGGCAGCATTCTATCATTCAATAAGGTGATGGAAAAAAAATAGGAGTCGTTGAGCCATTCCTTGACGTCATCCATCTCAGGAGGATCGTCATCAGCATGAGGACGTCACGACAGACTGTTGGGTCCAGCGTGCCTTTCAGCGGGGACGTGGCAAAGCTGAAAGTGGAATAAGAGAATACCGGCAATCCATCGGTTGATGGTTGCATTCGGTTGTAAGTCTGGGTTGTTGATCATACCCTGGACGTACTTCGCATCTACCTCAACGACAAGGTTAGTTACTCCGAATATAAAAACACAAACCGAGCACAAGGCTCGGAACAGTCCATAAAGTTTGAGCTTTGCCTGTGAGTAGCAGCTCTCGACGGGTGTAAGACTGATGGAACTGAAGCGGTTCGGATAGTGTTTGCCATCCTCACCCTCCTGTGAAAGAATGAAACCGACTGCAATTAACGAAGTGTCCACAGCAAAGACAACCTCGTGGCTGGACTCATAGTCCAGCCTTCGCAGCGTGGGGGACTTGATAATCTCGTCCTTTAGACAAGTCATAGCTTCGCACTGGGAGGCACCCCATTCGAAGGGCACATCCTTGCGGGTTAGGTTAACAAGCGGACGAGCTATGGCGGCGAAATTGCGAATGAAGATTTGGACTACTCCACAGGTCCCAAGAAACCCACGGACTTGCGTCAAGGTCTCGCATTCGGGCCAATCATGGATCTTCTGCACCTTGATTTCATGGGGGACACAGCCTTCAAAGGTGCACTTGTGTCTGACTATAGTGGCGTCGGGGGCGGCAAGGACAAACTTTTTAGCAGATACAGTAGCGCCGACATTCTGTAGGCGTTGTAAGATTCTGTGAACAACGGTTAGGTGGTTCCAGATAAAAGTTCGTATCCCTTGATTTGCCGAGATGGTTTCATATGTACCATCCGGTCTTTGGTGTCGGGTGGTCTCGGTCTTGACGGGAAGGTCGTCAATAAACGGCATAGTGTGGTGCAGGATTTCATCTTGCAGGATGAACGCCATATTTGCCTGGTAAATTTGGACAGCGTTAGTATGGCCCATCAGGAGAGTGGTGAGACGATGAGGTCCGAGCGGACTGTTGAACGTGGTCATGTCCCAGGACTTGACGTGCAGCGGTCGCTGGTCATAGCCCACGAACAGATCCATCATTCCGTAGACAGTGTACCCGCCGAATGACTCGGCGAGATGCTCCACAAATGGGGGAACCAAGGAGTCACAGATGGTAACCACGTTGAGAGGTTGTAGGTCGTGGACGAGGCGGAGGGTTTTGCTGTCCTGCTTAAGTACGCAGAACCAACGGGAGCGATAGGTGGCGGTGGAGGGTTTGTAGACACCGGAGGCAATCCAGTCTTTGATGATCTGTATCGCCTGGTCCCAGGACAATGGTGGGATGGGGATGTTGCGGAGTACCCAGGGCGTGTGAGGTACTGTTGGGATTTTTACCGGTGGGAAGTAGCGGTCGTTGAGGCAGCCTTGCTCAGTTGGTATCCAAGCAAAGGCCATCTCATGATTGAGAACGAGCCAGCGGACAAGTTTGACCTCTTCGGGCCATAGCCAGTTCGCTGGGTTGAGGTCGAGTGCGTCCGAGCATTCCTGTGTAAAATGTACTCCAGGTATGAAGTCCAGAGGATTAGTGGGTAATGGGACAAGACCATCAAGAGGGTTGTCCAGAAGCTGACGCAGTACTTGGTACTCCTCCTCGAGAGGAGCCAAGACCGGTCGGACTTTCCTTGCTACTGGCTTGTATACAAGGGAATGGGAAACTGGATTAAAGAGGTAGGTAGAAGTAAGTGCGTCTAGGTGAGATGGCGACAATACTGTCTGAGTGGAAGATGCGAACTGGTATGACAGTGATGATGAGTAGTCCAATGACTCAGTCATAATATACCGAGGCAGCTGCGTGATAAGAGAAAAAACAGATGGCAGCGCTGATGCACTGTGCAAGACTCTGGTCATGATAGACCGGGTCGTCAGAGAAGGGGATGAAAAGGGAATGGAAGAAAGGATGGAAGCTAGGGCTCGAGAATCTCCCCGACCTTTCGGCAGCTCATCGAAACCTAAAAACCCACTTCCATGATGGATTGGTGGTTCATGCAGAGTAGTCCGTGTTTGCATCGCGGACATCCGTCGGTCCACACGCAGGTAGGGATTTTGTATACCTTACCAGAATTGGGGTCTCAGAGAGTGATTAATTGTGTGCCGTCGGGGAAGTTGTCAGTCATGGCACTAAGGAGGCAGTGGAAGGGGTGTCCGAGGAGGAGGTCAAAGTTGGTGCGTGGCACTACCTGAATTTGGAGGAGGACCTCTCCTGCACCAAAATCCAAGGCCAAGTTCTCAACCACTCCTATGGTGGCTTTGGTGCTAGTGTTAGCGTTTGACATGGTCATTACGTGGTCTGACTGAACTGGGAGCCTGAGACCCTCCCATACCCATTTAGGCATGGCGATGATCTCTGAACCGGAGTCCAGGATGGCAGTGAGTGTCCTAGTGGTACCGAACACCTTTGCGTTGATTGTGCGCAGGGGAACAGTGTGATGAGCGATGATGAGACCATTGTCGTTTCGGTGGATGTGGTCTCCATACTCTCGGTCTATCACGCCTGGATCACGGCCAGCTAACTCATTCACCTGTATGACATTAGTGGTGACAGCTATTCATTTGGTAGTGGCTAGCTCATGGAGTTGTTTGCGGAACTCCAGGGCTACCAACATAAGATCTCTGACCGGGACTGGGACTGTAGAGTCTAGCACCCGGTCTAGGATGTGGTGGGGGGCGGTTTCGTCCTCAATGGGACACGAGTATCTGTATTGTCCTGCCAGGGCAGGAACGAAGGTGTTAGCAGGGTCGGCGCGAGGAGGAATGTTATTGTTTAGGGGGGCTGGTGTCGGGACGGTGTGCGAGGAAGTCGGCGCAAGTGGTGTGATTTTGGATGTCGACTGGGTTGGGGTAGTATGAGGTGCCTCAACCCTAGGTGGCGCCACCACCCGAGGGTTGGGCAGCGGCACATGTACACCGTCGAAACGCGTTCATTTGCCTTTACCTTTGTCGGCCTTGAAGTTGGCCAAGGCTTGGGCCATGTACAGTTGGAAGTCGGGGTGCTCTAGGGCAGAGTCGGTGTTGTACTCAGTCTCGTGAACCGGGGTCATAAAGACCGATGGTTCGATATCTATAATAGTGTCTGTGTTTGGGTAGGTCAGCGACAGTAACCCTGTGGTGACTGCAGAGGAGACGTTCAACGGAGCTGGCATAGCAGCCAGTTGGTCCAGGCATTCCTTGAGACAATGGGTCCCAGGAACACGAGGGATACGCCTACCGTCTGGCAGGTAGAGGCGATTATCGGTACCACGACTTGCCTGCCCTGACTGAATATACGCATCAACGTGTGGGCAACGCAACATATAATGGTTTGGGTCAGCGCAGAATGCGCAAACCTGTGGGGTGGTCCGTCGAAGCGCAACCTGCTCCTGTTTAATTACGGGAGTAGCAGGGGGTGCGACGGTGGTGGTGGCAGCAAGAGGCTGCAGAATCGGTGCGGACTGGGCTGGCGCAGCCCAGGCCAGGTAGTAAGGCTGCGCAGGTGCAAAGGCAGCGGGAGTATAGGAGGAGAGAGGCTGCAGTGCGGCCCCAGTTAAAAGGAACTGGGCTGCTGCTGCGGTGTCGGCGACTGGATACAGGTTTGATGGGTGGTGGGCGGTTTTGGTTATTAGTAGGCAGTATTGGACTTGTGTCTTGAGATCGGCAGGGAGTCCTTTGGGGAATAGGGCATCACAGTCGAGGTCTGATAAAAATCTACCATTGATTAAGAATTGAGAGACCTTCATGAACTTTCGTCGGTAGTCTCCAAAGTCCTTGAGGGTGTGCATGGGCTTGGCCCTATACTCTTGGACAAGGTATTGTAAATCTGCCTGGCAATATCAGTTAGCACCTTCACAACCAGGATAGAGATCTTTAACGGCAGCCACAAAGGCTGCCCAATCGGCAGGAACTACTGTGGCTTGGGGAAGTAACTCCCATCCTTCCGACTCTTCTAAGTCAGCATAGCGGATGAAAGTCCGAATTTTTTGAGCATCAGTGAGCATAGCCGCTGTTCCTAGGAGGTTGACATCCTCCAGGAACCTTGGTAACAATGATGGGGTTTTCCCATCAAATTTCGGGGTGCTCTGACTGCTACATAAGGGCATCTGGGGGACAGGGTTGGCCATTGATGCGGGTGGTAGTGGTGCTGGTGGTTGGAAAACACAAGGCGGAGACCGAGGGCGAGGCAGCGATTGCTGAGGGGCTGGTGGTGACGAGCGGGACTGTAGTCCGAAAAGGGCGATGTCAGTCGTTAGGGGCGGAAATGGTGTCGGGCTGCAGACTGGGGTGAGAGATTGTTCTAGGGATCGGTCAAAGAGATAGGAGAAGGAAGGGGATAGTGATGATGGTCTCGAGGCTTCACTTGAGGTGAGTGGGGTTAGTGGTGAAGAAAATTCGGGCGTAAATGGGGGCCCTCTTTCTCTTCCGGGTGTAGAATGTATAAATGCCCCAGGAAACCGATTCCTATCATCTCCCGATTCAGTCAGGAGGTCGGATAAGTTGCCCAGCGCAAATGCAGGGTTGTCAGTTCAGGCTATGTCTGGGCTATATCGGTCCGACCAATCAGAGTGGTCTAAAAAGTGTGGGGAGGAATAGGTGGAGTCAGTAGAAAGTGGTGAGATGTCAAGATCGGCTAGAATGGGTAGGTCTATGCAGTTATGTCGTGCGTTATGTGGTGTCACCGGTTCCAATAACTTGGAAGCGTTACCAAGCTGAAGTTGGCGGAATTCGTCTAGTAAGTTTTCTATCTCTTGGCGCTGAGTGGTAGGTCGTAGGCGTCTTCTGGAATCCCTTTCAGAGTCCCTCGCAGTGGGCTCCAGTTGTAAAGACACTTCTAAGGCTGGGGGGACTATGTAGGTAGAGGCACCTATGAGTCCTGGCCTTCAGTAGCATAGAAATAAGTAGTGGGCACGATATGTTCATCCCCAAAAGAGACTCAAGGAAAGGGAGAAGGTCCTGAAAAAGTCCGAGATATGATACTCAGCAGTGCGAGATAGTCCAGTCATGGAGCATGCGCAAGTCTGAGAGTCTGAGCGGTATCGAAGCTTTTGGGTCAAAGGGGAAATGGTCCAAGCTCAGTAGACAGTTTACTGAGGTTGTTTTGAGAAGTTGAAATGGTGCGGTGACGGTCACGGAACATGGTGAGCAAAAGGGAGCTCCATTTCCAATACCATACAGTGGCATTATAGTCTGAGTAGACTTGGACTCTAATGACATCAAGCTACTAACTGTAGAGATAAGACCTAAAGGGGGTATCGAGGTAATATTGGAAATGACATGGGAAAACAAGACGCCGTCCATCAGGGCAACGTTGAAGTCTATATAGAGTCCGTCACATGCGATCAGACCCAATCTATGTGGTCTTGGAACAAGAATAAAGTTGCCGCCATCCACGGATGGCATGTTGCAAGGAAGGACGGTGGGTGCAAATAAAGGAGAAAGGCAATTGGTAAGATAAGATAGAGGAGGACATACGAGGTGAAATGGGAGACCGCTGTAGTCCAAGATAGTCTGAGGTCTAGTCGACCTGGACTGTGCGGTGGACTGCAGTGGGTATGAGCGGAATAATGAGAGCGTGGCAGGGAAGGTGTTTAAAGTGGTAGGAGACAATATAAATGTGATAGGAGGGGGCTTATGCCCACAGAGACAAGCTGGTCTCTACAGCGCTGTGGCATGGGTAGAAGTGACTAAAGAAGGGAATGTAGGAAGGGAAAGGAATGTAGCATAGCCGTGAGCGTAACACGATTGGAGTGGGAAAGAATGGTGTACGATGGTGTGATAGCGCAAGTATTGCTATTGGTGTGGGAATGAATGGTGTGCTGTGACAGCATTGCGACTGCGGATTGCCTAAGGGCTGCGAGATGGCATGAGTATCCAGATAATCAGATCTTTACTCTACCGTGATCCAGTGCCTGAAATGCTGCGGATACTGATTACCGGCCTGTGGGGGTGGGGCTTGGGTCCACCCAAGTCACAGCACTGTGGCATGGGTAGAAGTGACTAAAGAAGGGAATGTAGGAAGGGAAAGGAACGTAGCATAGCCGTGAGCATAACAGCTGCCCCTGGCCCAATTTTCCCTTAATGCAAAGCAGTCCACTGCTTCAAAGTTCTCTCCTTTTCAGGTCACATGCATGTACCAACCCTAGATGGGAGTAGAACCCCAAGATTCAAAGTCACCTGCTGCCTCCGAGATCACATGCAACTACCAGACTGTCCTGATGAAGACTAGAGAGCACCTGGAACAAGCACATGACTGCATGATTGTGATGGGCAACTGCCACCACTCTCCCACACCTAACTATGAAACTGGCAACCAGGTATGGTTGGCTACTGACAACCTCACCCTACCATTCCCTTGCCAGAAGCTCACTGACCAGTGGATCAGCCCCTTCCCTATCATCTCCATGAAAGGTCCCAATGCCATTGAGTTATGCCTCCCTAGCTATATCCATATTCATCCAGTTGTCAACATCTCACAGACAAAGCCTTATCATGTGCCTGTACCTGATCAGCCAGATCTTGCCCCTGGCCCAGCCCTTATCACTGATAACCATGATGTCAAGTACAAAGTCAACTTCATCATCGACTCTCACTCATGTGGCCATGGCATTCAGTATCTGGTATACTGGAAAGGATACTCTGATGTCAATCACACCTGGGAGCCCATGTCCAACCTCACTTGCTGTCCTGAGGCCCTTCATGCTTTCCACTCTGCTCATCCATCCACTCCTCATCCCATCTCTTGTTTGGTCTTTGCAGCTCTCTTCAGTTGCCCTCTCCCTTTTGCTCACCTGGAGGTTGAGCTTTAGCAGGGGGATAGTATTATGACTTCGCTCACCCCACTCCTATGTTCACTCCTTTATATGGTTCCACCCCTATCCTGGCACCAGTACACTCATTGGCCCACTCACTAACAGCACTCACATGCCACATGATGGCTGCACCAAGCTGTGTCTACCTTAGTAAGCAGTCTAGACTCCCTTGCACAGCCTAATGATGTCATCATCACCTCATATTGTGCCACTATGGTGCAATTGCATGACATCAGCCCCTGGGCTATGCAAAGCAGTGCTGTGACTCCACATGACTCACTTCTGGCCAGTAGTGTAAGCCCCACACTCTCACATCTATCCTAAAGTCATCCATATGTAGTAATAGTGTATAAACATGTACAAACTCCTGTAACAGGTATATAAGGCTAGCAATCCACCCCTAAGATCCTTATTCAAGTTATCTTGGGTTTTCCCCTTAGTCCTCAGACAATACCTGGGCCCCACTAGCTCTAGTCACTCCTATTCACATTTGCCAGCCTCGCTGCTCACTACCCTTGCACTAAGGGTTGTTTCACCTACCCAATGATCTCCTCTATTGACAACTCTTCCTTAAAAGAAGAAGAACTCCAGTAGTACCTCAAACAATCCTCTACTGAACAGTTTACAAAAGCAACCATAGGATATTATACTATCCATAGAGTCCTTGCTTATAGATAAAAGCACCACCCTATGCACCCTATCACTCTTGAACTTGCTTGTGTCTCACAAGCCACAGAACTGGCCATAGCCCAAGAACCCATTCACAAAGTCTCCCTTCCTCCCACCTACTCTTCATACTCTTCCATCTTCAAGAAAGAGTCCACCAACCATGTGCCACCCTCTCAACCCTATGACCATGTGATCAACTTGACTGACTTGTTCATTTCTAAGATTGGCAAGCTCTACCCCTTATCTCCTGATGAATGAAAAGCCACAAATGAGTTTATTGATGAGAACTTGACATCTGGGAGGATCTGTCTGTCTAAATCCCCTTGAGCCTCACCCTTTTTCTTTGTAAAAAAGAAGGATGGCAAGCTTTGCCCCTGTCAGGACTACCAATATTTAAACCAACACACTATCCAAAACACCTACCCCCTCCCTTTGATTTCTGATCTCATGGACAAGGTCAAAGACTTGTCTGTCTTCACCAAGTTAGATGTGTGATGGGGCTACAACAACATCTGCATCAAGGATAAAGACCAATGGAAAGCAGCCATCATTATCCATCAAGGACTCTTCAAACTGATGGTCATGTTCTTTGGTTTAACAAACTCTCCCTCCACTTTCATGCACTTTATGAACAACTCTTTCCATGACATGATTGCAGAAGGATGGTTGATCATTTACATGGATGATCTCCTAATCCACTCCCCTACCCTGAAATTAGATCAGGAGAGAGTATGTCAGGTCCTCCAATGCATGAAAGAACTTGACCTATACCTCCAACTGGAGAAGTGTACTTTTGCAGCCTCCCAGGTGAAATACTTGGGCATGATCCTTTCAAAAGGACAGATTGCCATGGACCCAGTCAAGGTCAAAGGTATCTCCAAATGGCCAACCCCTTCCTCAGTCAAGGAGATATGCTCTTTCCTCAGGTTCACCAACTTCTACTGGTGATTCATCTCCTCCTACTCCAACATCACTGCCCTCCTCCTCCTCACTTGAAAGCACCACCCTTGGGAATGGACCCCTTTCCACCAATCTGCCTTTGACTCCCTAAAGGACTATTTCACCTCCAAACCCATTCTTGCCATGCCTGACATCACTTGCCCCTTTGCCATCTCCACCAATGCCTCCAAAGTCACCACTGGAGGAGTCCTGCTACAAGCAGACTCCAATAGTGACTTTAAACCCTGTGCTTACATCTTCCAATCCTTCTCTCCCACAGAATGAAACTATGACATCTTTGACTGCAAACTCTTGGCCATTATTCACACTCTAAAGACATGGCAACAGTACTTTCTAGGTTCCCCCTTCCAGGTCTTGGTTCTTACAGACCACAAGGACCTCATGTACTTCCACAAACCCCAGAACCTCAATTGACAGCAGGCCAGATGGATGTTGGACCTCTCTGACTATGATCTCCAACTCCAACATATCCCTGGAAGTCAACTTGCCACTCCAGACATCCTCTTGTGTTATCCAGACCACTCTCCCTCCCTCCCTGACAATTCCAATGTCACTTTCCTTTCACTCAACCTGTTTATTAACCTGATTGATATCAAACTCTCTTCCTTCCTCACTGCCTCTTCCTTCACTGACCCCCTTGTCCTTAAAGTCACTTATGCCCTCAAAGGAAACATTCTCTCAGCCCTCACCTCTCACCTCTCTGACTGGTCATTTTTTGATGGCATTCTTTCCTACTGCAACTGCATCTTCATCCCTGACACTGACAATCTCAGGTGTTCCATTGTTTCATCCCACCATGATCACCCTTTCACTGGACACCCCAGGTTCCTCAAGACCTGCCAGCTTGTTGCTTGGGAATTCTGGTGGCCTGGCCTTGCCTCCTTTGTCCACAACTATGTTGCTGGTTGCACCTTATGCCAACAGAACAAGGTCAACACCCACCCCACCATTCCCCCCCTCACACCTATCCCTTCTTCCTGCTCTCACCCTTTCCAACAGATCTCTTGCAATCTTATCACTGACCTCCCCCTCTCTTCCAGCTTTGATAGCTTATTGGTCATGGTTGACCATGGACTTACAAAGGGGGTGATCCTTTGCCCTACCACCAAAACAGTCACCACAGAAGGCATTGCCCTTCTTTTCTTAGCCAAAGTATATTTGAAATTTGGCTTACAGTGGCTCAAACAATTGTCTGAATGTTTGCATGTTTTTCACTAATGGAAATATTCCCTAACAACCACTAACCCTCACCTCATACTATTGGTGTATGAAATGAAGATCTTACTCTTGGCTACAGGATTGGTCTATAGTGCAAAAGGTTTGGATGAAATCTGATTGAATGGCAGCAA
>JBBPTI010000325.1:0-16217 GCA_038093995.1 Tylopilus aff. callainus | reverse complement strand
TAGCCAGGGGTATGTACTATTTATGTCTCCACCAGACCTAAGCGAAATTCCCACAGTGTTTGGCAGTGCGCTTCACACACTGCTATTGGGGTTAGCATGGAAAGGGTTTTTGGAGTCACTGTATAATCCTGAGTTGGGTGCAGAGACTTCTCATGAGTGCTGCAGCAAATTGCAGACCCTGATTGGACATGATAGAGTTGGGTAGTCCATGATGCTTCCATACATAAGAAAGATAGAGGTCAGTGAGATCCTCTGTGTAACAGGTTTTACTGCAGGGCACCAACTTTGTTTCCTTGGAGAAGTGATCAACAACTGTGAGAATGATGTCATGCCCATTAGAGGGGGGTAGATCAGTAATGAAGTCCATGGAGATGTCCTGCCAGGGTTCTTCAGGGATTGGAAGCAGCTGGAGCTTCCCTCTGGGTGGTTAATTCCCCACCTTCACCCAAGCACAATAAGTGCATCCTTCTACATATCTTTCAATATCTTTCCTCATTACCAGCCAGGTGTAGAATTGAGTGAGAAGCTCAAGGGTGTGGAGGATCCTGGGATGACTGCTTATGACATGATCATGATGGAGGATGATTAGACAGTTTTGGAGACTCAGAGAAATGAAGATCTGATCACTCTTCCTGAGTACTTGATTCCTGATCTCATATCGCTGTGCCATTAGCTTCTTGAGGGTTTCTTTGGGAAGCCATATCATCTGGTGTGAGATCTTATTGGTTAGCTCCTCTCTGGAGGTCATGACTGTAACCCCATCCTCCACTTTTCCTACATTCCTTATCTGTCCTGGGGGTATTACCAGTACCACTTTGTTATCTTCATTGCCTGCATGTGTCAGATCCATCCTCCTGGATAATGCATTTGCTTTGGTCATTAGTGATCTGGCCTTATGACATCATTTGAAATTGAATCTAGAAAGGTACTGTGCCCATTGGGCTTGTCAGTGATTCAAATCCTGTTGAGTCATGAACCATGCGAGATTCTGATGGTCATTCCAGATTTCGAACTCATGCTGTGTGCTTTCCAGGTAATGCCTCCATCCTTCCAGGGTGAAGATCACACTGAGCATCTCTTTGTCAGCTATGGGGTAGTTTCACTGTTCAGGGGTCATGGAGTGCAATAAGAATGCCACTGGATGCCATTGTCCTTCCTTTTCTACTGATAGTACTGCTCTCACCACATTATTGCTGGCATCACTCTCTAGCCAATATCAACAATCATTATCTGGATAGGTGAGGATCAGGGCTGTGGTAAATTTTCCTTTTAACCTATTAAATGCCTTCTTGCAATCTTCTGTCCACTCAAAGGTTACCTCCTTCTTGGTTAGATCATGAAGGGGGCATGTGATCTTCACATAATCCTGTATAAATTGTTGGTAGAAGTTGGCTAGCCCTAGGAAGGCCTGGGTTTGGTGGAGTGTTGTTGGTGTGGGCCAATCAACCATGGCTTTCACTTTGAACAGATCCATGACAATCCTGTCTGGTATTATGATCATCCTGAGGAATTCCACTATGGTCATGAAGAATGAGCATTTTTCCAGTTTGATGAAGAGGTTGTTCTTCTCCAATCGATCCAGTACTTGACTGACTAGTTGTTCATGTGTGTGGAGATTGGTAGTAGAGGAGAAGATGAGGAGTGTAACGCTCACAGCTATGCTACGTTCCATTCCTTTCCTACACTTCCTTCTTTAGCCCCTTTGACCCATGCCACAGCACCGTGACTCAGTATTGCCTGGGCCCCTTTCCCACACCAATAAGCACAGTAGCCGCAGCATCCAGGCACTGGACCACGGTAGAGTAAAAACCTGCCTACCTGGCTACTGATGCCGCACCACAGCACTTAGGCAATCTGCAGTTGCAATGGCGCCATATGTCACCACCCGGTCTCACGCCAATAGCAATACTCACGCATCACATGCCATAGTATGCCATCCATTCCCACTCCAATGGCATTAACCTCACGATAGCGCCATCGCTCACCACCCTTTCCCACCCCAGTAGCATTTAACGTGCAGCATTGCCTCCCTTGCACGGACCAGGCCAGTTTCTGTCTTGCACTCCCTTATTTAGTATCTCGGCCTGCCCTCACTTACTTTAGGCTCCACTTGAATCCCGATTGTAGTAGTATATAAGACCGCCTGTAAATTATTGGAGCCCCAATCAATTCTTCTTGGATCTTCCCTCACAAGGCACCCACTTATAAGGAGTTTGATCCACCCTTCTGTTTCACTTTGCTTCGCTACTTGTCCCCTAGTGCCTAGCACCTGGGACTTTGTCTTGCTCGTTCCACTTGATGCCTCCTTGCCTTTGTGCCCAAGGTCGTTTCAAGGAGATCATCAATATACACAACAATGTTGGCCATGTTGTGGAAGAGGTTGTTCATCATTGTTTGGAATGTGGTGGGGGAATTGCACAACCCAAAGAACATCACCATGGGTTCATAAGCCCCTTTGTGGCATACAAATGTGGCCTTCCATTCATCTCCTTCCTTGATTTGTATGTTATTATACCTCCATTGGAGGTCCATCTTTGTGAACAATCTTGCCCCCCTCAGTTTGTTGACAAGCTGGGAGATTAGTGGGAGCAGGTAGTTGTTTTGTACCATATGCTTGTTGAGGTATCGGTAGTCTTGCACCATCCTCTTTTGCCCATCCTTTTTTGGGATGAAGAACACAGAGGAGGTCTGTTCGGACTTCAAGGGGTGAATGTACCCCTTCCAGAGCTGATCCTCTACAAAGGCTTCTACTTCTTCCTGCTCTTTTGGACTTAGGGGGATAATGCAGCCCTTCTTTGGCTTGAATGTTTCCTTTAATTCAATTGCATGATCCCAGGGTTTTCAGAGTGGCATGCATTCTGATTCTTTCTGGGAAAATACCTTGTTATAGCAATGGTATTGTCGCAGTACCAGCCATAATGCATCTCTCCATCAGAGAATCCCTTTTCTCTTCTCTTCCTTGGCTATTCTCTTCTGTGTGGGCTATCTCCACAATCTCTTGTTCATGGTTCTTTCAGCCCATTTATTCATAGTTACAGATTTCAGGGCATTCCATAAATTGTACCTGGCCATCTTTCCAATTAATATGGAGGTTATGATCCTGGAGCCAGGGATATTCTAAAATGACATCATTACTCCCAATGTTGGATATGTACACCTAGAGCAACTCTCAGTGTCCATTAATGTTGCAGTACACCTTCACTTCTTCTGTAATATGTCCTCCAGTGTTCTCAGACCTGTCTGTGTTATGCACAATAATGGTGTGATAGGTGGTTAGAGTTGGGATATGGTGCCTGGTTATGAAGTCTTGGTTTATTAATGTCAGATTAGCCCCACTGTTGATCAGAGTGGTGGTGGTGACATATTGCCTTTTGGCAGATGGTTTGATCTATACTGTCAGTTTTATCTCTTTTCCCTTGTGGATTACCTTTGTGTACATTTTTAGGGGTTCTGGGGTTTGGCTGGTGGAAGTAGGGGAATCAAGCACAGGTTTAGTATCTCAGTCCCTGCCAGGCTTACTAGAAGGCCCCCCTTGACCAGCTATGTTAGATACTAGACTAGTTAGCATGGTCACAAGTTTTGTTAGTTCCACCAAGAGTGAGTTATTGGCCTGAGAGACACCCAGATTGTCCCTTAGGCTTTGCCTTTTCCCTTCTGCTCCTTCCTGATATTGGGAAAATCCTGTTCTTTGACTGGCATGGCACACACCTCTTCTTTGGCTAGGGTGATCCTTCTTACTTGCCACTTCTTGCAACTAAACTGATGTTCTCCTCTGTGGAAGTGACATTCCGGACATTGCTTCTTCGGCTTCTTGCAGTCTCAGGTCATATGTCCTGGCCCTTTGCAATTGAAACACTTCCCAGAACTTCCCTTGATTGTGAAGACACTCTCCTCTTCTTTTTCTTTGAAGTGGTCTATCTTCATTTGGTCTTTTCTCAGCTTGTAAAAGGGTCCTCATCCTCATATGAATGTGAGAGCCTCCATTGCATAGCCAACATCGCAGATATTTTGTAGATAGTCCGTGGGGGTGGACTTTTGAGCACCTTCCTTGAAGATCTGTAGGATAATGTGCTGGGCTGTGTTCTGTTTGAGGAGGCAAATGGTGTGGCTATTGTTGATCCTGGCCATCTGATAAAGGGCTTCCCATTGGACCAGGAAGTTGTTGGTCTGAAGACCTCCCTGGTGGAGCTGCTTGAGTTGAGTGACAGCCCAATCCTTCTGGTTTATGGATCAGAAGAGACTTTCCATCTCCTGGACTAATTCTGTTATGATCGCACCATACTTGATGCTACACATGGGCCCCCGCTACACTTTTTCTCTCACTCTGGCCCTTAGCTCAGTTGCTCACACTCCCTTGCCACCATTCCAGTGCCCTACAATGCCCTACATTATAGTGCTCCTTGCCCTTCATTGCCCTATAGTCGCCACTCGCCTTCGTCCCCACTACAGCTCCCTGCACATAACCTACAGTTCCACGGTCACCTGATGACACATGATCTATCAGCGATGCCTGTGGCACAGCCTCACACCAGTCACATGACCCTGCACATGATATGATCCAGACCCTTCACATAGCCACTCAGCACAGCCCTCACGCCACAGATAAGGCATGGCCCCCAACCAAAGACTGACAGCACTATACAAACACCACCTCTTGAGATAGAGACCCCAGATCCCCTTACAGTCGCCTGGCACTCGTGACCACAGCAGCAACTCACTGGCTACACAGCACATACCTTTAGCAATGGCTCCCATTACATGGACCCGACCACGGTATGTCACTGCATCACAACCCTTTGCCCTGACACCACCTTCAGCACTCCACACTACCCAGTCCTGCTCCACAGTCCCGCATCATGCCATATTGCACCACATTCACACAATCGCTCACCATTGCACCACCCTCGCATTCTAGCCTATGGCAATACTCGTGCATAGATCCTGGCATGACTCATACGGACTCATGACCAATAGCCATTCGCCCTCACCACAGGTTATGCCCTACACCACATAGCCATTCGCCCTCACCACAGGTTATGCCCTACACCACATAGCCATGCATAGCCGCACACTGCCTTGCACTGCCCAGAGCATAGCCCCACTTGCACAGACCAAGACTTTCTTTTGACCCACAAAGACCCATGAACTCCACAGACCATATACAGTAACTAAGCTGGCCCTTGATGGACCATATGTAGTAATAGTGTACAAATACCCACAAACACTGTAACAGTATATAAACCCCAGCCGCTACCCTCCTAGATCCCAGTCTATCATTGATGGGTAGTGGAGCATAGTAACCCTACCACTAATAGGTAGTGGCACATAGTCCACTAGCTCTACCCACAATGCTGCTACACCACTAGAGTCTTGGAGGCTATTGACTAGGCTGCTGAACAAATGCCTATTGCCTTCCCCACTCATATTGCATGACTAGTAAGACCCATGACAGCTGGACTCCCCTTGAAGACATGTTGCAACTCTCACCCTTGCTACTGGCATTCACCACTACTAGCCCTAGGCTTGACAGCTCAGGCTCAAGTTGTTTCAAATTCATCCCAGGTATACCCTTGGCCTTGTCAGAGGTGTGTTTGCGCAAATGGTCCAGCCTTTGGTCCCTTTAGCCTGGAGAGGACCACAGTTACTGCCTTGTAATTCTTGGGTAGGATAGTCAAGCAATTAGTATGGAGCCAGGCCTTGATCTTGGCCCACCACTTCTCGAACTTGGTGACAGACCTTTTATAGTCTCCAGGATCTGTGAATACCTCTACCTTTCGAGTTGCTTTCCCTCCAGCAGTGGCAGTGCTATTGAGGTTAGATACAGTCTGCTCTAGTGTGGCCACATCTTTCAGCAGTGCAGTGGTCTTCTTCTGTTCTTTGATGCATCCATTGTAGAGTTGCTGGTTCTGTTTCATAAGTATAGTGAACTCTGAGGCAACAGCAGCAATCTTGTCCTTCAACATGAGGTTTGGGTCAGTGAGGATTTGGAGTGTGGTTTGTGACATAATACCAAGCTACATGGGTCTTGGGTATGCAGATTCTCTTTCCATCACAGATCACCCAAGTTCTTCTTTGATATTCTTCAATTATGGTGAGGTACCTGGTGGCTCTGTATGGGGTGGATCTAACTGGCATTATCTGTGGTCAGCTGATCAGTCTTTGTTTCAATCTCTGGTTCTTCCGGCAGAGTTTCATAAATACTTGCCCTATTGCATCACTCAGGGTTAGGGGGACAAGAAGTTTATTTTAATAACTACCACCCAAAATTCTGTGTCAGTTGTTCTTCTTCAGCATGGATGGCTTGTTGCTCATAGCCAATGGTGAAGGAGTAGACTCCTGGGCATATGTCAGCAGTGATTTGGAGCAGGGTGAGCTCTTGTGTGATGAGAGACAGAAGATGAAGTATGAAGTAAAAAAAGAGACAAGAAAAGAAGACAGTGAGAAAGGTAAGTACTCCCAGCAGGAGCTGAGCGATCATTCAAAAAGGTGGGGGTGAAGTAAAAAGATATCTGTTAACAAATGCAGGTAGGTGTGAACAAGAAGGTAGGTAGTGATTGTAGCAGGAGCTACTAAGAGATTACAGAAGGTGATGAGGGTGGTGCAGAGATGTGCAAGGGCAAAGGCATCCTTGACCATCAATAGGGCAGACAAGGGTGGCAGTGGCAGTGCAGCAGGCAGCTCTTGCTATGGCAATTCTCTTGTGGTGGGTAAAGCGGGCTTCTTCTACTAAGAACTGGATGCAGTTCTCTTGCCAATGACAGTACTCTTCATCAAGGCAGTGGTGGGTATCAGATGAAGTAGGGTCTCAGTAAGGACCTTCAAGATCATTTGGGTTGACTAACTCAGGCAGGGTCAACTCATGCTTTATGGTGGGGGAAAGGAATGGTGATAATACTAATTTGGCCTCCTCTTCTTTCTTAACCTCTCTATATTTCCCTACTAACCTCCTTTCTCTCTGTGCAGTGGTGGAGGTGGGGTCAAAGACTTGGGCAAACAGGCAGGAGTGTTCCTCTATAAAGAGGTGAGCACTTGCAGTGAGGGTGGCAACATCAAGAGTGTACTCAGAACGTGGAACAGAGATCTGGGCAGGGTTCACTGAGGTAGAGGGCTGTCAGTAACAATAGCCAACAACTCTGCAGAGCTCACTACTGGTAACAGGCTTTAGGGTGGCAATGGTGATGGCAAAGTAAAGAGATTCGAGTTATAATGAAACAACCCTTAGTGAAAGGGTAGTGAGCAGTGAGGCTGGTGAATGGAAGTGGTAATGACAAGAGCTAATGGGGGCCCAAGCATCGACTGAGGACTAAGGGGAAAACCCAAGATAACTCAAATGAGGATCTTGGGGCTGAATTGCCAGCCTTTATATACTGTTACAGGGCTTTGTATGTATTTGTACACTATTACTAAGTATGGGTGCTTTAGGGCAGTCATGGGAGTGCAGGCCTTATGCCACTGGCTGGGGATGAGTTATGAGAAGTCACTGCACTGCCTTGCATAGCCCAGGCACCAATGATGAGCAATCACACCATAGTGGCATGATATGGTGTGATGATGATGTCATAGGGGCTGTGCAAGAGGGCTAGACTGCTTACTAAGGTAAACACAGCTTGGCACAGCCATTGTGTGGCATGTGAATGCTATTAGTAGGTGGGCCGATATTCATACCAGTACTGGAATAGGGGTAGAATGAAAAAGGACAGGGCAAGCAAGTGAGACATAACAGCCAGATGACTGGACCCTTAGCCCAGCACCTGCAGGACCATGCTCTGCAGCCATCATGCCATGCTCACATCACTGCACATCATCCTTGTGATACTGACTCCACTCCAATGACATTAGTTCCACTTGTTACAATCTCACTTGCCCACCTTCCTTTTTTGCTCTTGCTCCTATACCAGCACTTGCTCTCTCCCCTCATCCTGGCCAAATAACTGTGTGTACCATTCCTGTCTAGATCCTGACTAACAGCATTCACATGCCACACAATGGCTACACCAAGCTGTGTTTACCTTAGTCAGTGGTCCAGCCACCTTGCACAGCCCCATGATGTCACAAACACCTCATATCATGTCACTATGATGCAATCACACATCATCAGCCACTGAACTGTGCAAGGCAGTGCTGTGACTCCTCATGACTTGTTCCATGCCAGTGGTATAAGTTCCTCACTCCCACATCTACCCTGAAGTGCCTCATATGTAGTAATAGTGTACAAATATGCATACACTCCTGTAACCATATATAAGGCTGGCAATTCAGCCCCAGAATCCTCATTCAAGTTATTCTGGGTTTTCCCCTTAGTCCTCAGTGTTACGACCTCACTCTTGCCCCTATCTGCTGCCCCTATTTTTGTCCCAGCTTGCCCCTATCCTGGATGTGGCTAAGCCCCTAAACAGCCCCGCTCACTAACAGCATTCACACGCCACACGATGGCAGCGCAAAGCTGTGTTTACCTTAGTAAGCGGTCCAGCCCCTTGTCTGCACAGCCCCATGACATCATATCATGCCATACTGTGCCATTCTGACGCAATCTCGCATCATCGGCGCCCGGGCTGCGCAAACCTGTGCAGTGACTCCCCATGACTCACCCACAGCCAGTAGCGTAATCCCCTCATTCCCATGTTGGCCCTGAAGTAGCCGTATGTAGTAATAAGGACACAACATGTACAAATCCCCTGTACCGTATAAATAGGCTGTCAATTCAGCCCCAAGATCCTCATTCGAGTTATCTTGGGTTTTCCCCTTAGTTCTCAGTCGACGCCTGGATCCCCACTAGCTCTAGTCACTCGCCCTCTCCTCGCTGTCATACAGCTCACTACCAGCCCCGCCTAAGGGTTGTTTCATTATAACTCGAATCTCTTCGCTTCGCCGTTGCCGCCGCCACCCCGAAGCCCACTATCAGTAGTGAGCTTAGCAGAGTCATTGGCCGTCGTTACTGACAGCCCTCTGCCCCAGTGAACCCAGCTCAAATCTCCGTCCCATGTCCTGAGTATGTGCTCGACATCGCCGCCCTCGCCGCCAGCGCCCGGCTCTTTGTAGAAGAGCACCCCCGCCTATTTGCCCAAGTTTTCAACCCCACCTCTGCCGCCACGCAAAGAGAAAGGAGGTTAGTAGGGGAATATAGAGAGATAAAGAAGGAAGAGGAGGAGGACCTAGTACTACCGCTGTCGCCTGCCCCCTCCCCTAAGCGTGAGTCAACCCCACCTGAGTCAGTCGACCTGAACGACCTCGAGGGTCCATATTGCGACCCCACTTCGCCCGACACCCGCCGCCACCTCGACGAAGAGTACCATCATTGGCAAGAGAACCGTGCCTGGTTCTTAGTCGAAGAAGCCTGCCTTGCACGTCGCGAGAGAATCGCCGCAGCCTGAGCTGCCCGCTGCACCGCCACTGCCACCCTCGTCCGACCGGATAATGGTCCAGGACGCCTACACCCTCACGCATCTCTGTGCCGCCCTTTTCACCTTTAGCCAATCCCTAGTAGCCCCTGCTACTATTTCTTTACAACAAATTCTCTTTGCCTACCTACATCTTCTGATAGGTATCTTCCTCACCCGACTTGTATGATTTTCCAGCTCCTGCTGGTCATATTCACTTTCCTCATTATCTTTTTTGCCACCTTACTTACCTACTTCTTGCTCCGCCTCCTTTCTCTCGTCACACGAGAGCTCACCCCCCTCCAGTTCCAGATTGCCATTCATGAAGGAACCTACTCCTTCACCTTCGGATACGAGAGACAGGCAATCCACGCTGAAGAAGAACAGCCGCAACAGAATTACGGCTGGTAGTTATTAAAATAAACTTTCTTCTCCCCTAATGACCCGAGTGATCACCATAGGACAACTGTTTACGCAACTCCAACGGAAGGAGGACAAACAGAAACGACCGAGACCAATCAGCTGACCACAGATAACGCTGGTCAGATCCACCCCATATAAAGCAACCAGGCACCCAGCCGTAATCGAAGAGTACAGAAGAAGGACCTGGGTGGTAAGAGACGGAAAGAAAGTTCAGATCCTGAAGACACACATAGCACGTCACTATGTCGGCATCCACTCTCCAAATCCTTGCCGACCCGAACCTCACACTGGAGGACAAGATTGCCGCCGTTGCGCTAGAGTTCACTACACTGACCAAGCAGAATCAGCAGCTCTACAACGGATGTGTCGAAGAACAGAAGAAGACCGCTGCTCTATTGAAAGA
Source organism: Tylopilus aff. callainus (assembly GCA_038093995.1). Classification (NCBI taxonomy): domain Eukaryota; kingdom Fungi; phylum Basidiomycota; class Agaricomycetes; order Boletales; family Boletaceae; genus Tylopilus; species Tylopilus aff. callainus. The sequence goes on along the minus strand of JBBPTI010000325.1, from coordinate 6,014 downwards.
CATTGCCACGTTAGAGCAGACGGTAAGTAACTTGAACAGCGCTGCTGCCGCCGAAGGAAAGGTGGCTAGGAAGGTAGAAGTTTTCGCCAATCCCGGAGATTACGAAGGATCTGTCGCGAAGTTCGAAGAATGGTGGGCCAAGATCAAGGCATGGCTTCACATGAACCGGTCCACTATTCTCCCAAAGAGTTACGAAGCGGTGACCGCAGTCCTATCCTGGCTGAAGGGACCCAAGGCCAGACCATTCGCCCAAACCCGGCTTCGCCGCAGACAGGGATACACCTGGGATGAGCTCGTCCAAGAGATGGAAAGTCTATTTCGGTCAGTGAACCAGAAAGACTGGGCTGTCGCTCAATTAGAACAACTCCGACAAGGCACCCTTCGCACCGATGACTTCCTAGTCCGATGGGAGGCACTCTACCAGATGGCCAAGATAGACGATAGCCATGCCATCCGCCTTCTCGAATGAAATATGGCCCAACACATCATCCTCCAGATATTCAAGGAAGGCGCCAGGAAGTTCACCCTGGCCGCCTATCTACAGAATATCCACGACGTGGGATGCACTATGGAGGCCCTTACGTTTATCCGAGGCTGCCCACAGCAGTATCAATCCCACGGGGACTGAATGGAGGTAGATCGTTTCGAAGAAGCAGATGAAGAGGAGGTGTTTGCCATAAAGGGTAACCCCAAGAAGTGTTTCAATTGCAAAGGCACCGGTTATATGGCCCGGAACTGCAAGAAGCCGAAGAATCAGTGCCCGGAATGTCACTTCCATGGAGGAGGACACCACTTTAGCTACCAAAGAAGAACAGCCTGAAGGATCGCGCTGGCGCCCGATGAAGCAAGGGCTGCCCCAGTCGAAGAACAGGATTTTCCCAACACCGAGAAAGAGCAGAAGGGAAAAGGCAGAGCCTAGGAGACGACCTGGGTGTCTCACAGGCTAACAATGTTCATTTCTTGACGGAACTAACGAAACTAGTAGCTACACTAACCGCTTTAGTATCTAACATAGCCGGTCTAGGGGGGTCTCCTAGAGAGCCTGGCAGGGACCGAGATACTAAACCTGTGCTTGATTCCCCTATTTCCGCCAATCAAACCCCAGAAATCCCAAAAATGTATACGCGGGTAATACACAAAGGAAAAGAGATAAAACTGATTGTACAGATTAAACCCGCCTCTTCCAGCAGGTACACGAATGCGGAGGCCCTGATTGACAGTGGGGCAAACCTGACCTTGATTAGCCAAGACTTCGTCCAGGAACATAAGATTCCTATCCGGACCGCTAGCCAAATGATCATTGTATACAATGCCGATGGATCGGAGAATGCCAGGGGATGAATTACCGAAGAAGTTGAAGTCTATTGTGATCTAAACAGACATAAAGAGCTGCTCCGAGCGTATGTATCAAATATCGGCAGAAATGACCTCATTTTAGGATACCCGTGGCTGAAAGAACACAACCCCTGGATCAACTGGAAGACCGGTCAAGTCCAGTTCGCCGAATGCCCGGAGACCTGCAATTACGAGAGGAGTACCAGGGCGGTATATCGACAAGAGATAGGGGAAGCCGTTCATGCAGAAGGGATGAGTCGGGAAAAGCAAATAAACCCTGGTCCTATGGAAAGGGGCTTGCTCTCGCTCGTACCACAGAAGTATCATCAATACCATAAGGTATTCTCGCAGAAAGAATCAGAGCAGATGCCTCTCTGCAAACCCTGGGATCACGTGATCGATTTAAAAGAATCGTTTCGTCCAAAGAAGGGAAGGATCATACCCCTGAGTCCGCAGGAGCAGATGGAGGTGAAAGACTTCGTGGAGGATCAGCTGAGGAAGGGATACATCCGCCCTTCGAAGTCTGAACAAACCTCCCCCGTGTTCTTCGTCCCAAAGAAAGACGGTAGGAAGAGAATGGTACAAGACTACTGGTACCTGAACGAGCATACTATCCAGAACAACTACCCACTTCCTCTAATCTCCCAGCTCGTCGATAAGCTTAAAGGAGCAAAAATCTTCACTAAGATGGATCTCTGCTGGGGGTACAATAACATATGCATCAAGGAAGGAGACGAATGGAAGGCCGCCTTCATTTGCCATAAGGGGGCGTACAAACCAATGGTAATGTTCTTTGGGCTTTGCAATTCCCCCGCCACCTTTCAAACCATGATGAACGATTTATTCGCGGACATGCTGGACGTGGTCGTCTACATCGATGATCTACTAATATTCTCAAATGACGCAGATCAAACGTCGCATGAACGGAGGGTGTGAGAGGTGTTAGAAAGACTACAGAAGAACGATCTGTTTGTAAAGCCAGAGAAATGCAGCTTCTCGGTAACAATGGTGGAATTCCTTGGAATGATCATCGGACCAACAGGGATAGCCATGGACCATGCAAAGGTGGAAGCAGTCGTGGATTGGCCAAGTCCGAAAACACTCCGACAAACCCATGCTTTCCTCGGCCTCGCCAATTTCTACAGACGGTTCATCAAGGACTACACAAAAATAGCCCGACCCCTGCATGATCTAATGAAGAAGGAGGTAGCCTTCAAATGGACCCTGGAATGCGAGAAAGCTTTCAGGAGGTTGAAAGAACTCTTCACCACAGCCCCGGTGCTCGCCTACCCAGATAACAATTGTCGCTACCATCTGGAGAGTGACGCCAGTAACTGTGCTATAGGGGCCATACTTTCGGTGCAGAAAGAAGATCGCTGGCACCCTGTCGCCTTTTCCTCCCACTCCATGACACCAGAGCAGTGGAACTACCCAATCGCTGATAAGGAAATGCTCAGTGTAATTTCGGCCCTCGAGACATGGAGGCACTATTTAGAAGGAACAACTCACGAGTTCGAGATCTGGAATGACCATCAGAATCTCACCTGGTTCATGACACGACAAGATCTGAACTGACGGCAAGCTCGGTGGGCCCAGTACCTTTCTAGGTTTAATTTCAAGTGGTGTCACAAGGTCGGAAACCTGATGACGAAAGCAGACGCGCTCTTCCGGAGGTCAGATCTAACTACTGGAGGGGAACAGGATAATAAGGGGGTACTCGTAATCCCGCTGGATTGAGTAGGACAGGTAGAAGAACAGACCAAGACCATGGAGGTGATCACCCCTGGTGACGAACTAACCGACGAAATCTCCCACAGAACCATACATCTCCCCCAGACCACCCTCAAGAAGCTGATGGCATAGGGGTATGAGGTCAAGGATCAGGTGCTCAAAAGGAACAACCGGATTTACGTACCACCCAACCTCCGCACCTGGATCACCACCCTCCATCATGACCATGCCGCTTGCGGACACCCCGGTGTTCACCGGATGTTGGAGCTTCTCACCCGATACTACAGTTGGCCTGGGATGCGAAAAGATGTGGAAGAGTATGTGAAAGCGTGCACAAGGTGTGCCCGGGCAAAACCAACCAACCAACCACCGAAAGGAGAGCTCCAACCCCTACTGATACCCACCAGGCCCTGGGAAGACATCTCGGCAGATTTCATCACTGACCTACCACTCGTAGGGCAGCATGACGCCATCTTGACAGTGGTTGATCGGTTCTCCAAAGAAGTCGAATTGGTGCCGTGCCAGAAAACCTGTACCACAGCAGATCTCGCAGACTTGTATCTAACCCATGTATGGAAACACCACAGTCTACCCCGCTCTATCGTCTCAGATCGGGGGCCGCAGTTCACCACCTCTCTCATGACATCACTTTGCTCCCAGTTAGGAATCACCGTAAAGAAGTCCACGGCCCATCACCCACAGACTAATGGACAGACAGAACATATGAATAAAGAAGTAGGTACCTACCTACGTATGTATTGCGCTGAACGACAGGACGACTGGGCTCGTTGGTTGCCCCTGGCCCAATTCTCCCTGAATGCGAAGCAGTCCTCTGCCTCAAAATTCACCCCCTTTCAGGTCACACACATGTACCAGCCCAGGATGGGAATCGAGCCCCGGGATACCAAGTCACCTGCAGCCTTGGAGATGGCACGGGATTATCAGGAAGTTTTAGAGCAGACCAGAGTGAACTTTGAGGCGGCCCACGCACGGATGACCGACAGAGGAAACAAGCACCGCAGTCCAGCCCCCTTCTACACCGCAGAAGAGAAGGTTTGGCTGTCCACTGATAATCTCACTCTCCCCTTCCCCTGCCGCAAACTCACCGATCGCTGGATCGGGCCCTTCCCGGTCATTGACATGAAGGGACCTAATGCCGTCCACCTCCGTCTTCCCTCTTACATCCGCATTCATCTGGTCGTCAATATCTCCCACACTAAACCCTATACATCGCCACTCCCGTCACAGCCAGACCCTTGTCCCGGCCTGGCACTCATCTCCGATAACCGTGATGGCGAGTATGAGGTAGATTTCCTAGTGGACTCCCATCCTCGCAGTCGGGGAATACAATATCTCGTCCACTGGAAGGGTTACTCCGACGCGGATCGCACCTGGGAGCCGGCTTCTCACCTTACCCACTGCCCTGACGCCATCCGCGACTTCCACCGCCTACGCCCAGCTGCCCCTCGACCCCTCGCTCGCTTGGTCTTCGCCGCTCTCTTCACTTGCCCTCTTCCCGCTGCTGCCCCAGAGGTTCAGCTTTAGTAGGGGGGTAGTGTTACGACCTCGCTCTCGCCCCTATCTGCTGCCCCTATTTTTGTCCCAGCTTGCCCCTATCCTGGATGTGGCTAAGCCCCTAAACAGCCCCGCTCACTAACAGCATTCACACGCCACACGATGGCAGCGCAAAGCTGTGTTTACCTTAGTAAGCGGTCCAGCCCCTTGTCTGCACAGCCCCATGACATCATATCACGCCATACTGTGCCATTCTGACGCAATCTCGCATCATCGGCGCCCGGGCTGTACAAACCTGTGCAGTGACTCCCCATGACTCACCCACAGCCAGTAGCGTAATCCCCTCGTTCCCACGTTGGCCCTGAAGTAGCCATATGTAGTAATAAGGACACAACACGTACAAATCCCCTGTACCATATAAATAGGCTGTCAATTCAGCCCCAAGATCCTCATTCGAGTTATCTTGGGTTTTCCCCTTAGTCCTCAGTCGACGCCTGGATCCCCACTAGCTCTAGTCACTCGCCCTCTCCTCAATGTCATACAGCTCACTACCAGCCCCGCCTAAGGGTTGTTTCACTCAGTTAACACCTGGGCCCCCACTAGCTCTTGTCCTTACCACTCCTGTTCACCAGCCCCACTGCTCACTACCTGATACCTAAGGGTCATTTCACCACTCATGCCCTACACCCACAGGCTATGCTCCACAGCTGCTTCCATGCCAATAGTGTTTCCCCTGCATATTGTATGATTTTCTTATTATCTTTTTCCTCCAATTGCATAACTAGCACAATTGCACCATTGCTCACCACCTATTCCCATGCCAATAGCCATATCCCCTCAGTATTGCCCCACATACATGGATTAGGCCAGTTTCTCATTTGCACCTCCTTACTTAGTAACCTGGTTGGCCCTCATGCAGTTCAATCAGAGTTCCAACTTAGGTAGCAAGTAGTATATAAACCCCTCCATTGCAGCCTTAGACCCCAGTTGTTCATTGATGTTCCTTAGCTTCATATCACCATGAGCTATCAACCAGGATCTCTAAGGCTAGCAATGGAGGTATATTAGTGTACCCACCTTGTAGCTCTCCTGGGCCTCATTGCTATTGCCCAGTGACTATAGGCCATTAGTGTAGTAACCCAATATGACTCCCCTTGACCTTTCCTCATCACTTTTGTCTCACTTGTCATGGCTAAGGAGGATCCATATCCAATGCTACAACTCAAGCATTTTAAGATTTTGCATTTCCATTGTATTGGTGAAACACTTGAGACCTAGCATTGGATAAGAATTCTTCTTAGCCATAACAGGTGTGGGGTGAAAGCATAGATGGGGGTCAAGGGAAGTTGTAATGAATGCTACATTGATAACCTATCTGCTGGTAGAGTGGCCTATGGTACAGGGGAGCTACAAGGTTGGTACACTAATGTACC
>JBBPTI010000324.1:0-16246 GCA_038093995.1 Tylopilus aff. callainus | reverse complement strand
TGATTTGTATTTAGAATGAATGACATAGAATCAGTATTGAAAAGGAGATTATTGTTATGATTAATACTGAGAAAAGATATAGCTATCATTGAAAAATAACATGATTGTGCCAAAGGCACAACAACCCGAGTAAATACCTAGTACAGAGTCAGTGCATGAGTATTGCTATAGGCTGAGGGGACAAGGGCTGTGTGATGGCAAGTGATTACATAATCATGGTGTGAAATGCTGACTATGGCATGATGCAGAACTGCGAAGTGGGGCTGGAGTATATAGAGTGCCAAAGGCAGTGTCAGGGCCAAGGGTCATGACTGATGACATACTATGGGTGTATCTGTGAGGGGCAAGTTGCCAGTGCCAGGGCTGCAAGCTGTGGGTCATGTTCTATATGCATCTGTGGATAAAGCTGGGCTGGTCCATGGTCTATGCATCGATGCATGGTGCTGTTAGTGCATTGGCTGTACTATACTGTGGGCCAAGGGATGGGGCCAGAGTCTAGGCATGGTGCTGTGCTAGTGAAACAACCTCAGGTACCAGGTACCTTTGGTTGCATAGCAGAGGATGTATGAAGATATACAAAAAGGTGAATGGCTAATCAAGCTTCTTATAATTGGGTGCCTTGTGAGTGAAGACCCAAAAAGAATTGATTGGAGTTCTGATGATTTACAGGCAGTCTTATATTGTTACAACCTTGCTTGCGCCCCTGTCTTTTCACTCCTTTTTTGGCTCACCCCTGTTCCAGCCATAGTATCATTCTCAGCCTGCTTACTAACAGCACTCACACACCACATGATGGCTGCACCAAGCTGTGTCTACCTTAGTAAGCAGTCCAGACCCTTTGCATAGCCCCATGACATCATTGTCATGCCATATTGTGCCATGCTGACGCAATCTTGCATCATTAGTGCCTGGGCTGCACAAGGCAGTGCAGTGACTCCCCATGACTTGTTCTTGGCCAGTAGCATAAGCCCCACACTCCCATGTCTACCCTAAAGCTCCCATATGTAGTAATAGCATACCAAGCACGTACAAACACCTGTAACTGTATATAAGGCTGGCAATTCAGCCCCAAGATCCTCATTTGAGTTATCTTGGGTTTTCCCCTTAGTCCTCAGTTGACACCTGGGCCCCCACTAGCTCTTGTCACCACCATTCCCATTTGCTACTTTGTTGCTCACTACCCACACTGCTAAGGGTCGTTTCATTATAACTTGAATCTCTTTGCTTCGCTGTTGCTGCTGCCACCCTGAAGCCTCGTCATCAGTAGTGAGCTTTGCAGAGATGTTGGCTGTTGTTACTGACAGCCCTCTGCCCCAGTGAACCCTGCCCAGATCTTTGTCCTGCATCCTGAGTACACACTTGACATCGCCACCCTTGCCACCAGTGCTTGCCTCTTTGTAGAGGAGCACCCCCGTTTATTCACACAAGTTTTTGACCCCACCTCCACCACCACACAGAGAGAAAGGAGGTTAGCAGGAGAGTACAGAGAAGTAAAGAAGGAAGAGGAGGAGGATCTAGTGTTACCACCCTCACCTTCCCCCACCGTAAAGCATGAGTCGACCCTGCCTGAGTTAGTCAACCCGAACGACCTTGAGGGTCCCTATCATGACCCCACATTGCCTGACACCTGCCGCCACCTCGACGAAGAGTACTGTCATTGGCAAGAGAACTGCACCCGGTTCTTAGTCAAAGAAGCCTGCCTCGCCCACCACAAGAGAATCACCACAGCAAGAGCTGCCCACCAAAATGCCACCACCACCCTTGTCTGACCTGATAACGGTCAGGGATGCCTTTGCCCTTGCACATCTTTGCACTGCCCTTGCTATCTTTAGTCAGCTTCTAGTAGCCCCTGCTACTATTACTATACCCCTTCTTGTTCATGCCTACCTGCATTTATTGACAGGTATTTTTCTCCATTGCCACCACCTTTTCCTATAATAGTGCAGCTCCTGCTGCTTATACTTACTTTTCTCATCGTCTTTTTCACTTCCCTTTTTACTTACTTTCTTCTCCATCTCCTTTCTTTCGTCGCATGAGAGCTCACCCCCCTCCAAGCCCAGCTCACCATCAGAGAAGGAACCTACTTGGTTACCTTCAGATACAAGAGACAGGTGATCCACACCAAAAAAGAACAGCTGCAGCAGAATTATGGCTGGTAGATATTAATTAAAACTCCTTTGCCCATTTAACCCTGAGTGACTGCAATAGGGCAATTGTTTATGCAACTCCAATGGAAGGAGGACAAACAGAGATAGCTGAGACCGATCAGCTGACCACAGACTGCACCAGTTAGATCCACCCTGTATAAGGCAACCAGGCACCCAGCCATAATTGAAGAGTACTGAAGAAGAACCTGGGTGATTTGCAATGGAAAGAGAATCCAAATCCCGAAAACACACATAGTCCGACATTATATCACAGTCCACACTCCAAATCCTCGCCAACCTGAACCTCACGCTGGAGGACAAGATTGCTGCCATTGCGCTAGAGTTCACTATGCTGACCAAGCAAAACCAGCAGCTCTACAACAGATGTATCGAAGAACAGAAGAAGACCGCTGCTCTGTTGAAAGACGTTGCCACCCTTGAGCAGACAGTAAGCAACCTTAACAGTGCCACTGCCACAAGAGGGAAAGCAATGCAGAAAGTAGAAGTGTTCATGGACCCCGGAGACTACAAAGGATCAGTGGCTAAATTTGAAGAATGGTGGGCCAAGATAAAGGCATGGCTCCACACCAACCACTCCACCATTTTGCCGAAGAGCTACAAGGCAGTAACCACAGTCTTGTCCCAGCTCAAAGGACCAAAAGCTGGATCCTTTGCCCAAACACGCCTCTGCTGAGGCCAAGGATATACCTGGGATGAACTGGTTCAGGAAATGGAGAGCCTGTTCTGCTCCATAAACCAGAAGGACTGGGCCATTGCCCAACTTGAACAACTCCACCAGGGCACCCTCCAGACCGACGACTTCCTCATCTGCTGGGAAGCTCTCTATCAGATGGCTGGGATTGACGATAGTCACACGATCCACCTCTTAGAGCGAAACACAGCCCACCACATTATCCTTCAGATCTTTAAAGAAGGAGCCTGAAAGTCCACCCTGGTGGACTATCTACAGAACATTCAAGATGTGGAATGCATGATGGAAGCCCTCATGTTCATAAGGGGGAGACCACAAAACTATCAACCCTGCAGAGACCAAATGGAAGTAGACCGCTTTGAGGAAATAAATGAAGAAAATGTCTTCACTATTAAAGGAAGCACTGGCAAGTGTTTCAACTGCAAAGGGACAGGGCACATGGCCTGGGATTGTAGGAAGCCAAAGAATCAGTGTGCTGAATGCCACTTCCATGGGGGAGGACATCAGTTCAGCTATAAGAAGAGAAAGGCACATCGAATTGCCTTAGCAGAAGATGAAGCAAAGGTTGCTGTGGTCGAAGAACAGGATTTTCCCAACACTGGGAAGGAGCAGAAGGGAGAAGGCAGAGCCTAAGAGACAATCTGGGTGTCTCACAGGCTAATAATCATTTCTTGGTGGAACTAACTAAGCTCATGTCCATACTAACAATCCTAGTATCTAATGTAACCGGTCTAGGGGGGCCTCTCGACAAGCCTGGCAGGGACCGAGACACTAAACCTGTGCTTAATTCCCCTAAATCCACCAAAACCCCAGAACCCCTGAAAATGTACATGAGGGTAATCCACAAAGTGAAGGAAATAAAACTAACAATACAGATAAAGCCCTCCACCGAAAGATGCTATGTCGATGCAGAAGCCCTGATCAACAGTGGAGCAAATCTAATGCTTATCAACTACAACTTTGTACGAAAGAATTGGATCCCTAGATTAACTGCTTGCAGGACCATCATTGTGCATAATGCAGACAGATCTGAGAATGCTGGAGGATGCATCATGGAAGAAGTGGAAGTCTATTGCAACATAAATGGGCATTGGGAATTGCTCTGAGCATACATATCCAACATCAGGAGAAATGATGTCATTTTAGGCTACTCATGGCTCCGAGAGCATAATCCCCAGATAGATTGGAGAACCGGACATGTTCAGTTCATAGGCTGCCCAGAGACCTGCAATTACAACTGAGGCAATCAAGCTGCACACGAGCATGAGGTAATGGAGATAGGCCATGCCAAAGAAAGGAGTCGAGAAAGGGAACAACAGAGAGTCTCAACATCAGATGACACCCTTGGGCTTATACCCCCGATCTACCACTGCTACTGGCAGGTGTTCTCACAGAAGAAGTCAGAAAAAATGCTGTCATGAAAACCCTGGGATCATGCAATAGAGTTAAAGGAAACATTCAAGCTGAAGAAGGGCCAGATCATTCCCCTAAGTCTGAATGAACAAAAGGAGGTAGAGGATTTCATAGAGGATCAGCTAAGAAAGGAATATATCCACCTGTCCAAGTCCAAGCAAATGTCACTGGTCTTCTTCATTCCAAAAAAGGATGGACAAAAGCGGATGGTGCAGGACTACCAGTATCTGAATGAGCATACGATCCACAATAACTATCTGCTCCCACTCATCTTGCAGCTTGTCAATAAATTAAAGGATGCCAAAATCTTCACCAAGATGGATCTCTGCTGGGGATACAATAATGTGCAGATTAAGGAAGGGGATGAATGGAAGGCAGCCTTTGTGTGCCACTGGGGCGCCTATGAACCAATGGTGATGTTCTTCGGACTGTGCAACTCACCCACCATATTCCAGACGATGATGAATGAACTCTTCGCCAACATGCCCAATGTAGTAGTTTGTATCAACAATCTGCTGATCTTCTCCAGGAATGCTGATTGACAGGCACATGAGAAGAAGGTGGCAGAGGTATTGGAAAGGCTAGAAAAGAACAATCTGTTCATCAAGCCTGAGAAGTGCTCTTTCTCCACCACAAGTGTTGAATTCTTGGGGATGATAGTTACCCCCTCTGGCATCAGGATGGATCTGGAAAAGGTGAAAGTGGTGATGAAATGGCCACCCCTGGCAACCCTGCGACAGACCCAGGCCTTCCTTGGTCTTGCCAACTTCTACCAGTGGTTCATCAAAGATTATGCCCAGATAGCCCATTCACTCCATGATCTGACCAAGAAAGATGTTGCCTTTGAATGGACAGAAGAGTGCAGAGTTGCCTTCGACAAACTAAAATGATGCTTCACCACCGCCCCCATCCTCACTTACCCAGACAACGACTGCTGGTACTGCCTTGAGAGCGACACCAGTAACTGCACCATCGGGGTGGTACTATCCATACAGAAGGAAGATTGATGGCATCCGGTTGTATTCTCTTCTCATTCCATGACCCCAGAACAGTGCAACTATCCCATTGCCAATAAAGAAATGCTCAGCGTGATCTCCACACTAGAGAGGTGGAGACACTGCCTGGAGGAAACCCAGCATGAATTTGAGATTTGTAATGACCATCAGAACCTCACCTGGTTCATGACACAGCAGGACTTAAATCGCCAACAAGCCTGGTGGGCCCAGTATCTGTCCTGATTCAATTTCAAATGGTGCCATAAGGCAGGAACAATGATGATGAAAGCAGATGCGCTATCACGATGGTCAGATTTGACGAATAAGGGGGAGGATGACAATAAAGCGGTATTGGTAATACCTCCTGAGCAGATTCAATAGGTTGTGGAAGAAGAGGGGTTCATAGAAGTGACAACACCGGGGGAGGAGCTTGCTGACGAGATCTCTCACAAAACCATCTGGCTTCCGGAAGCCACCCTCAAAAAGTTGATGGCACAGGGCTACAAGATCAAGGACTGACTCCTTAAAAGAAACAATTGGATCTACATACCTCCAGATCTATGCATGCAGATCACCATGCTCCATCATGATCACAGGATTAGTGGGCATTCCAGGGTCCTCAGGACCCTGGAGCTTCTTACTCAATTCTACAGTTGGCCCTCCATGAGAAAGGATGTCAAGCAGTATGTACAAGGGTGTACTTGCTGTGCCCAAGCGAAATCTGGAAATCAACCACCAAAAGGGAAGCTCCAACCCCTGCCAATATCAAACAGCCCTTGGGAAGACATCTCCACTGACTTCATCACTGATCTCCCCTTAGCCGGGGAGTACAATGCAATCCTTACAGTGGTGGACCACTTCTCCAAAGAGGTAGAATTGATTCCTTGCACAAAGTCTTGCTCTGCCACTGGGCTAGTGGACTTGTATCTGAATCATGTCTGGAAGCACCACAGTCTACCCAGATCCATTGTTTCCAATTGGGGCCCCCAATTCACCACTATGTTGATGACATCACTCTGTGTGCAACTCAGAATCTCAGTCAAGAAGTCCACAGCCCATCATCTGCAGATGAATGGGCAGACCGAACATATGAATAGAGAAGTTGGATTGTACCTCTGTATGTATTGTGCTGAATGGCAGGATGACTGGGCACACTGGCTGCCCCTGGCCCAATTCTCCCTGAATGCGAAGCAGTCCACTGCTTCTAAATTCTCCCCCTTCCAAGTCACTCACATGTACCAACCCCATATGGGGGTCAAGCCCCGGGATTCCAAGTCTCCCACTGTGTCAGCACTTGCTCTTGACTATCAGACCATCCTCCAACAGACAATAGAGCACCTCACAAAGGCCCAGGAATGGATGACCATTACTGGTAATGCCCACCATGCTCCCACACCCTGCTATGCAGTCGGCAATCGCATGTGGCTCGCAATCAATAACCTAACCCTACCATTCCCATGTTGCAAACTAACTGATCAATGGATTGGCCTGTTCCCATTCTCTCCCTCAAGGGCCCCAATGCTGTGGAACTTTGCCTCCCTAAATACATCCGCATTCACCCTGTTGTCAACATATCCCATACCAAACCTTACATACCTCCACTCCCTCAGCAACCAGATCCACTTCTGGGCCCCACCTCAATCACCAATAATCAGGACACCGAGTATGAAGTCGACTTTATTGTTGACTCTCACCCCAGTGGACGTGGTATTCAGTACCTGGTACACTGGAAGGGATATGCTGACAATGATTGCACTTGGGAGCCGGCCTCCAACCTCACCAATTGTCCTGAGGCCCTTCACAACTTCCACTACTCTCACCCCTCAGCTCCTCATCCTGTCTCTCACTCAGTTTTTGCAGCGCTCTTCTCCCGGCCACTCTCCTTTGCTCCCCCAGAGGTTGAGCTTTAGCAGGGGGGTAGTGTTACGACCTTGCTCATGCCCCTGTCTTTTCACTCCTTTTTCAGCTCACCCCTGTTCTGGCCACAGTACCCTTCTCAGCCTGCTTACTAACAGCACTCACATGCCACATAATGGCTGCACCAAGCTGTGTCTACCTTAGTAAGCAGTCCAGACCCTTTGCACAGCCCCATGACATCATTGTCATGCCATATTGCACTATGCTGATGCAATCTTGCATCATCAGTGCCCAGGCTGCACAAGGCAGTGCAGTGACTCCCCATGACTTGTTCTTGGCCAGTAGTGTAAGCCCCACACTTCCATGTCTACCCTAAAGCTCCTATATGTAGCAATAGCATACCAAGCATGTACAAACACCTGTAACCATATATAAAGCTAGCAATTCAGCCCCAAAATCCTCATTTGAGTTATCTTGGGTTTTCTCCTTAGTCCTCAGTCAACGCCTGGGCCCCCACTAGCTCTTGTCACCACCATTCCCATTTGCTACTTCGTTGCTCACTACCCACACTGCTAAGGGTCATTTCATATATACTACTAGCTACTTAGATTAGAACTCCATCTGAAATGCATAAGGGCAGGCCAGGTTACTAAGTATGGGAATACAAGGTGGAAACTGGCCTGGTCTGTGCGAAGGAGGTGGTGTAGAGGGAATAAGGCCATTGGCATGGGAGGCAATGGCAAGCGATGGCACAATCACATTTGTTATGCGATTGGGGGAAAAAGAAAATAAGGGAATCATACAATAAGCTAGAGATATGCCATTTGGCATGCAAGCAGGTGGAGTGAGTATAGTGAGTGATGGCACAATCCACAGTCACTATGTCATCAGTTGCTTAGGTAATAGGGGCTTTATGCTACCTTGGTCAGGTTCCCTAATGCTGTAAGCAGTGTACTGTGGTATGGGAGGTGAGGATGGTTGTTACCAAGTCACAACTTGGTACAGGCATGGGAGTCTGTGACTAAAAAAGGGAATATAGGAAAGAGCAAGGCAAAGTGTAGTGCTGGAGGCATGAAGCATAACAGCTAGTGGCTATGCAAGAATGTGGATTGTATCACATGTGGGGTCATGTGACCAAGAGCAAGACTATGCCATGAGGCATTGCTGATAGATTTATATGTCAGATGACTATAAAACCATAGGTCATGTGCAAGGAGCCAGGACTAGGCTGAGACAGGGGCAAAGCTGTATATGGTGATGAGGGTCATAGAGCATATGCAGCAGGTAGGCACTAGTAAGGCCATCATAAGGCATTGTAAGGGAGTACTGGAGCATGTAAGGGAGTGCAAGCAAGTGAGCACAAGGGTCAGAGTCAAGGAAAAAGTATAGCTGGGCCCAAGTATAGCATCAAGTATGTTGCATGCATAACATACAATGGGATCTATGCAAAGTCACATGATACTTTCAGTTGTTTGGTAGTACAAATAAAGATATACATGTAAACAATGTGTCTGAGTCTAAAAAAGTTCACATGCTCCTTGATTTTCAACCATAATCACCATGCAATCACTCTTTTTTACTCAAAAGAAAACCATTCTTTCTATGCTTGATGCTGGTCAACACACTCACTCTATTGCCTCAGCTACTGGTTTCCATGCTTCCACCATATCAAGGCTTTGTTCAAAAGAGCACTCTGAGTTCCAGAAGTCTATTGGAGGTCATCCAACCAAGCTTTCTCCTTCCAATGTCCAACATGCTATCCATCTTATTACTAGTTGCAAAGCAGAAACTGCTGTTCAAGTCACCAAAACTCTTTCCAATATCATCAATCAACCTCTCAGTGCCAACACAGTTTGCCACCACTTGAAGAAGACTGGTATGAAGGCTGTAGTCAAGCACAAATGCCCTTTTCTTTCTACCAAGCATTGCAAGGTACATTTGGACTTTGCTTATGCCCATAAGGATTGGACTATAGAGGATTGGAAGAAGGTGATATGGTCTGATGAGACCAAAATTAATCATCTTGGGTCAGATGGGTGCAAATGAATATGGAAAAAGCCAGGTGAGGGCCTTAGTGATAGGCTGGTTGAGAGGACAGTCAAGTTTGGAGAGGGTTCTTTGATGATGTGGGGCTGTATGACTTGGTATGGTGTTGGCTATGCTTCTAAGATTGATGGTAGGATGGATGGAGACCTTTACCTTCAGATTTTGAAGGATGAGCTGCAGGAAACCCTACAGTACTATGGTCTCAATCCTCCTGACATCATCTTTCAGTAGAACAATGACCCCAAGCATACCTGTAAAAAGGTCAAGGAGTGGCTAGAAGAGCAGGATTTTAGGACTATGGTATGGCCTGCACAGTCTCCTGACCTCAGTCCTATTGAACAGGCCTCAGGTATCCTCAAGAGGAGACTGGCAAGTCATCAACACCCTCCTAAGGGAATAGTGGAATTATGGGAGAGGACTCAGGTAGAGTGGGAGGGGATATCAGCTGAAGAGTGTCAAAATCTGATTGAGAGCATGCCTAGGAGGATTCAGGCAGTGCTGAAGGCAAAGGGAGGCTATATCAAGTACTAATACCCCTTGGATACCAAAAGTAAAAAAACTGTTGCAATGGAGTTAATGTTTTAAAATAGCCATATCTTGGCATCATTTGATCCGAATCACATGACCTAGGCACCATCTGGTAGCCAAGAGTTTGTATGTTGTTTGTCCCAACCACATATAAGCAAAATTCCCACAGGTGCTTGTAGTGCACTTCACACACCACATCAGGGTTAGGCATTGCAATGCTTTTTGGAGTCACTATACTATTTGTATCACCACCAAACCTAAGTGAAATTCCCACAGTGTTTGGCAGTGCACTTCACACACTTCCATTGAGGTTAGTGAGCAGCAGTGAAGGTGAACAACAATAGAGTGGTAATACAAAGTCTAGGAGCCCAGGTGTCAACTGAGGACTAAGGAGAAAACCCAGAATAACTCAAATGAGGATCCTGGGGCTGAATTGCCAGCCTTATATACATTTACAAGGTTTGTATATATTTGTATGTTATTACTGGATATAGTGAAACTTTAGGATAGACATGGGAGTGAGGAGCTTACATCACTGACCAGAGATGAGTCATGAGGAGTCATGACACTGCCTTGTGCAGCCAGTGGCCAATAAGGTGTAATTATGCCATACTAATATGATATGGTGTAATGGTGATGTCATTCAGGCTATGCAAGGGCTGGACTGTTGGCTGAGGTAAACACAGCTTAATGCAGCCATCATGTGGCATGTGAATGCTGTCAGCCAGGGTCATGTGACAAAAGGAGTGACAGGGACAAATGAATCATAGAACCAAGCTAGGGGAGCAGTGATGCAGTGGTGCATGCAGACCAGGATAGGAGTGTAGAAAGAAATGGAAGGCAAGTGTGAGCAGGTTGTAACAGTTAGTATAAAAAGGGTTTTGAAGTTTACTGTAATATAAAAGAGATTTTAATGTTTTGAAATACATTATAGCAATACTTGACATGACTTGTAATTTGACATGTCAAATTAGTCACCATAAGTTAAATTAAAATGTTTGTAAATTTACTAATGCATGGATGTGAAACAACTCAAGCCGGAGCTATTAAGCCTAGGGCTAGTAGTGGTGAATGCTGGTGGCGATGGTGAGAGTTGCAACATATCTTCAAGGGGAGCCTTGCTGTCATGGGGTCTTATGGTCACGCGATAAGAACGGAGAAGGCGATAGGCATTTATACAGCAGCCTAGTTGATAGCCTCCAAGACCCTAGTAATGCAGCATCATTGCGGGTCTAGATCTAGTAGCTTGTGAGGCCACTACCCATCAATGATAAGCTGGGGTCTTGAGGGGTAGCGGCTGGGGTTTATATACTGTTACAGGGTTTGTACCTATTTGTACACTATTACTACATATGGTCCATCAAGGGCTGGCTTAGTTACTGTATATGGTCTGCGGAGTTCATGGGTCTCTGTGGGTCAAAGGAATGTCTTGGTCCGTGTGAGCGGGGCTATGCTCAAGGCAGTGTGGGGCTATGTGCAGCTATGCGGGGCTGTACGGCGTAGAGTGTAGGCTGTGATGAGGGTCAATGGCCATTGGTCATGAGTCCGTGTGAGTCATGCCGGTGTCTATGTGCGAGTATCACTATAGGCCGAGGTATGAGGGTGGTGCGATGGCAAGTGATTGTGTGACTATGGCGCGATATGTCATGATGCGGGACTATGGGGCAAGACCGGGATGTGTGGAGTGCTGAGGGCAGTGTCAGGGGCTAAGGGTTGTGACATGGTGACATACCATGGGTAAGTCCAAAGGTAAGTCCAAGGATAAGCCCGAGGACGGGAGCCATTGGGTGAGCCCATCCGTGGGGTGTAAGCTGAGTAGTGGTGAGGGTGTGCATATGCGTGTGCCGGGCAACTGTAAAGGAGTCTGGGGTCTCTGTCTTATCTCTTTAGGGAGCGGCGTCGTCTACGAGTGCTGGGTCTGCCATTAAAGGGGCCATGCCTATCCGAGGCACGAAGGCTGTGCCGAGTGGCTGTGCAAAGGTCTGGATTATCACATGCAGGGTCATGTGACTGGTGTAAGACTATGCCACGAGGCATTGCTGATAGATCATGTGTCATCATGTGACCGTGGGACTATAGGTTACATGCAGGGAGCTGTAGTAGGGATGGAGGTGAGTGGTGACTTATAGGGCGACAAGGGGTGAGGAGCACTATTCCGTAGGTCATTGTAGGATGCTGGAACTATAGCGAGGGAGTGCGAGCAACTGAGCTAAGGGCCAAAGTGGAGGAAAAAGAGTACTGCGGGCCCGTGTGTAGCATCGAGTACGGTGCGTTCGTAACAGGATGGAAGTGGCACTAAAGCAAATGAAATCAATATCTCAGCAACTAAACTTGTGCTATATGTCCTGGGTTCAGGTTTACATGTTTCACAGCTACTTGAAGGCTAATGTCCATGCACCTGCAGGTTTGAGTATTCTCAACCATAATATATTAGTAGTTAGGTGATACACAAACTTCCAGGCACTTACAGAATTTCAACACATATGCATACATACACCTGCATGCTACCATTTATTATCTACAGTTTTGTACCAGTCCATGAACTAAAGTGAGTACTATACAAAATTGCACTTGCATGTGTCTGGAATTGAAACGACCTCGGGCACAAAGGCAAGGAGGCGTTGAGTGGAATGAGCAAGACGATGTCCTGGGTGCTAGGCACAAGGGGACTAGTAGCGAAGTGAAGTGAAACGGAAAGGTGGATCAAACTCCTTATAAGCGGGTGCCTTGTGAGGGAAGACCCAAGAAGAATTGATTGGGGCTCCAATAATTTACAGGTGGTCTTATATACTACTACAGAGTCAGTTCAAGCGGAGCCTAAACTAGGTAAGGGCAGGCATGGTTACTAAATATGGAAGTGTAAGGCGAAAACTGGCCTGGTCCGTGCGAGGGGGGTGATGCTGCTGGTTAAATGCTACTGGAGTGGGAAAGGGTGGCGAGCGATGGTGCCATCGCAAGGTTAATGCCATTGGAGTGGGAATGGATGGCGTACTATGGCGTGCGATGTGCGAGTATTGCTATAGGTGTGCGACCGGATGGTGACAGATGGTGTCATAGCGTGGTTAGTGCTATTGAGGTGGGAACAGATGGCAACAGATGGTGCCATTGCAACTGCAGGTTGCCTAAGTGCTGTGGTGTGGCATCAGTAGCTGGGTAACTGGGTCTTTACTCTACCGTAGTCCGGTGCCCAGATGCTGTGGCTACTGTGCTTACCGGTGTGGGAACAGGACTCGGGCAAGACCGAGTTGTGGCGCTGTGGTGTGGGTCAAAGAGGCTAAAGAAGGGGATGTAGGAATGAATGGAACGTAGCATAGCCGTGAGTGTAACAGGAATGGCCTAATGTGCACACTGCACTGATGATAATACATCAGTTCCATTCTTTCTCATTTTCATTGCATATCACTAGTTGAAGAGGTAACCCCACCAACACTGCTCACTTATTATGAAAATTCAGCAATGTGTATGTTATTGCTGTACAATATGATCCTCAATACAGTGACTCCCAAAACCATTCCAACGTTTGACAATAATCCAGTGTGTGAAGCATACTGCACACCCCTGTGGGAATCTCACTTATCATTGGTGAGACAAATACTAGTACACACTCTTGGCTACCTGCAGGTACTTGGATCATGTGATTTGACCTGGTGGCTGTGGATATATCACCAATTTAAAACAGTAACTACATTGGAATACTTTTGTCACTTTTGTAATACTTCATAGGATTTCAATAAAACAAGAGGATTGCTGGTGCTATTTGGTTCTACAAACAAAGATACATATATGGACATGGTGTCTGAGTCAAAATATGTTCCCATGCTTCTTGTTTTTCAACCACTACCATTATGCAATCCCTCTCTGCCACTCAACAAAATACCATCCTCTCTTAACTTGATTTTGGCCATTCTATTCACTCTATTGCCTCTAGCACTGGTGTCAGCATGGCTGCCATCTCTAGACTTCATTCCAAGGAGCATTCTGACCTTCAGATGTCTATTGGAGGTTGTCCATCAAAGCTTTCTGATGCCAATGTCTGTCATGCTATTCATTTTATCTCTAGTAACAAGGCAGAGAATGCAGTTCAAGTCACCAAAGCTCTCTCTACCATCACCAATCAGCCTCTCCATCCCAATACAATTTGTTGTCACTTGAAAAAAGCTGGTATGAAAGCTATAGTCAAGTCCAAACAACCTTTACTCTCTGTCAAACATTACAAGGCTCAGTTGAACTTTGCCTATGCTCACAAGGATTGGACTCTAGAGGACTGGAAACAGGTAGTATGGTCTGATGAGACTAAGGTCAATTCCCTTGAGTCAGATGGTTGCAAATAGGCATAGAAAAAGGCAGGAGAGGGCCTCAGTGATAGGTTAGTTGAAGGAACTCTCAAGTTTGGAGGAGGTTCCTTGATGTTATGGGGCTGTATGACTTGGGATGGCATTGGATATGCTACTAAGATTGATGGTAGGATGAATTGTGACCTTTACCTTCAAATTTTGAAGGATGAACTCCAAGCTTCCTTGGAGTTTTATGGTCTTGATCCTCCTGACATTATCTTCCAGCAGGACAATGACCCCAAGCATACTTGTAGGAGGATCAAGGAGTGGCTAGAAGAATAGGATTTCAGGACTATGATATGGTCTGCACAGTCTCCAGACCTCAACCCCATAGAACATATCTGGCTTTACCTCAAAAGAAAGCTTGCAGAGTATAAAAACCCTTCTAAGGGAATAGGGGAATTATGGAAAATGAAACAACCTCAGGCACTAAATACCTTTGGTTGCATAGTGAAAGTGGCAGTGGGGTGTGGATAAAGGTAATTGTCTCCTTTATAGTAGGTGCCCTTTGAGGAAAGACCCAAGAAGAATCAATTGGAGTTCTGCCCTGTAATGAGCAGGTTTATATACTATATGGTACCTAAGTTCAGACTCCAACTAAACTATGTGAGGGTTGGCCAGGATACTAAGTAAGGAAGTGCAAGTGAGGAACTGGCTTGGTCTGTGCAAGCAGGGCAATGCTGAGGGGATAATGCTATTGGCAGAAAATAATATTATGGGAATCATACAATACAAGGGGATAATGCCATTGGTGTGGGGAAGGGTTGCAATGGGATTGTATATGATGGTGTCATCCATAGTTGTTGTGATGTTAGCTGCTTAGGTAAGAGGGTCTTTGCACTACCTTGGTCAGGTGCCCCCATGCTGTAAGCAGTGGCATGGGACAGCTATGGCTGGTACTGAGTTGCAGCATAGTGGCATAAGGAGGGGATGCCAGAAGCAGTAGCCTAGTGAGAGTGTAAGAAAAAAGGAGCATATAGGAATCAGAGTGTAACAGAACAGAATTGAGGAGGAATGGGACAAAATACCAGCTGAGGTGTGTCAGAATTTGATTGAAAGCATGCCTAGGAGGATTGAGGGAGTGCTGAAAGCCAAAGGAGGATACACCAAGTACTGATATATACCAAATAGCCATCTGTAAATGAAAGTGACAAAAGTGTTCCAATGTAATTACTGTTTTAAATTGGCCATATCTCCATAGCCAGCAGGTCAAATTACATGATCCAAGTACCTGCAGGTAGCCAGGAGTGTGTACTAGTATTTGTCTCACCAATGATAAGCGATATTTCCACAGGGGCATGCAGTGTGCTTCACACACTGGATTATTGTCAAATATTGGAATGGTTTTGGGAGTCACTATAGCTATGCATACCATGGCTATGACAGTTTATTTGCTACAGTATACTTGATATCCAAAATAAGCACACACTTATGGTAAGAACATATTCCAGATAGTTGTCAAAATGATGGATAGTATGAAATGATTACCTCTAAACATTGGTGGATATGGTGCTTGATTACCGAAATGCTCAAGTTGTAGCATTGAATAAGGATCCTCCTTAGCCATGACTGAGGGAATAATGAGAGCAGAAGGGCAGTAGAGTGGAAGAGTGGGTCAAGGGGAATCATATTGGAGAACTACACTAATTGCCTTTGGGGCAAAGAGAGGCTACAAGGATGGTACACCACTGTACCCCCATTGCTAGCCATAAAGACCCTTGATCATTAGCTCATGGTGGTATGAGGCTAAGGGCCATTAATGAACAGCTGGGATCTAAGGCTGCAATGGAGGGGTTTATATACTACTATTGAAGCAGAGTCTGAATATACTTAGGGCCAGCCTTTCTTCCTAATAAGTCCTTTCTTCCTATCCTGGCTCTTGGTCCATGTGAAGAGGGCAATGCTGAGGGATTACTGCTATAGGCTGGATGATGCAAGGGTAAGTGGCACCACTTGCACAAGTAATGCCATTGGTGTGGTAGCTGCTGTGGAGTATAGTCAGTGGATAAAGGGCAAGAGTGGGGCTAATGCTATTGGAGCAGATGCAGTATCACAATAGTGATGTACAATGGTGCAAGGATAGCATAATACAGTGGCTCAAACAATTGTCTGAATGTTTGCATGTTTTTCACTAATGGCAATATTCCCTAACAACCACTAATCCTCACCTCATACTATTGGTGTATGAAATGAAGATCTTACTCTTGGCTACAG
>JBBPTI010000323.1:0-16248 GCA_038093995.1 Tylopilus aff. callainus | reverse complement strand
ACTGTGACATAATATCAGGCTACATGTGTCTTGGATATACAGATTCTCTTTCTGTCACAAATCACCCAGGTTTTTCTTCTGTACTCTTTAATTATGGCTGGATGCCTTGTTGCTTTATATGGTGAGGATTTGGAGTATGGTTTGTGACATAATGTCAGGCTATGTGGGTCTTGGGTATGCAGATTCTTTTTCCATCATGAATTACCCAGGTCCTTCTTCAATACTCTTCAATTATGGTGGGGTGTCTTGTGGCATAATACAGTGTGGTTCTAACCAGTGTGGTCTGTGGTTGGCTGATCAGTCTCTTCAGGTACTGCTGTCTCCAGCAGAGTCATGTAAGCAGCTGTCCTATCATTATCACTTGGGGGGCTCTTTAGGGGGAAGAGAGTTGTATTAGATAGCTACCACCTATTCTGGTGTGCAGCCCCTACTTCTTCAATCTCTCAGTTATACCTGAAAGTTACCACAAGAACTCCAGGCTGGGTTTCGATGGTGGTGTGGAGTAGGGTGGTTTCTCTGGCAACAAACTCAAAAAGGTGGAGGAGGAGGTAGATGAAAAGTGAGGTGAAAAAAAGGATTAAAAAGGTGGTGATGGCCAGCAGGAGCTGGAGTATCATAAAAGGAAGTTAGGTAGATAAAGAAGAAGGATACCTGTAGACAGGTGTAGGTAGGTGTGGACAAGAAGTGGGATAGTAATAGTAGCAGGGGCTACTAGAAGTTGGCTAAAGATAGCAAGGGCAGCACAAAGATGTGCAAGGGCAAAGGCATCCCTGACCATCAACAGGGTGGACAAGGGTGGCAGTGGCATTGTGGTGGGCAGCTCTTGCTGTGGTAATTCTCTTGCAATGGGTGAGGCAGGCTTCTTTAATTAAGAACCTGGTGCAGTCCTCTTGCCAACAATGGTACTCTTCATTGAGGTGGCAGCAGGTGTCAGGTGAGGTAGGGTCACAGTATGGACCCTTGAAGTTGTTTGAGTCAATGAACTCAGGTGAGGTTGACTTATGCTTTATGGTGGAAACTGGAAATGGAGGTAGTACTAACTCCTCCTCCTCTTCTTTCTTTATCTCTCTGTATTCCCCTACTAACCTCCTCTCTCTCTGTGCAGTGGTGGAGGCAGGGTTGAAGACTGTGAATAGGTGGGGGTGCTCCTCTATGAAGAGGCAAGCACTTGTGGCAAGGGCAGTGAGGTCAAGCACATACTCAGGGCACAGGATGGTGATCTGGGCTGGGTTCACTAGGACAAGGGGCTGTCAGTAACAATGGCCAATCTTGCTCTGCTTACTGATAGTGACAATGGGCTTTGGGATGGCAGTGGCAATGGTGAAGCAAAAAGGATTCAAGTTATAATGAAACAACCCTTAGTAAGGACAAGGCTAGTAAATGGGAATGGTGATGACTAGAGCTAGTGGGGACCCAGGTGTCAACTGAGGACTAAGGGGAAAATCCAAGATAACTCAAATGAGGATCTTGGGGCTAAATTGCCAGCCTTATATATGTTTACAGGGTTTGTACATATTTGTATGGTAGAACTATCTATGGTAGGACTTTAGAGAAGATGTGGGAGTGAGGAACTTATGCCACTGGCCAAAAATGAGTCATGGGATGTCCAAGCACTGCCATGTGCAGCCTGCAGTATGATATAAGGCAATCAGGCATGCATAGAGCTGGACTGCTGACTAAGGTAAACACAGCTTGGCATAGCCATTGTGTGGCATGTGAATGCTGTTAGTCAGGGTTCTGGACCAGAAGGTGGGTCACATGGATATGAACCAGGGCAGGGAAAAGTGGGAGCTGCTAGCCAGAATAGGAGACAGAGTGAAAAAGGAAGGTGAGCAAGTGGAGTTATAACACCTCCTCCTTTACAACCAGCATAGTACTCCTGATTGAAAAGGATGACAAATGGCATCCAGTTGCCTATTCCTTACATGCCATAACCCCCAAGGAACACAACTACCCAATCATGAATAAAGAGATATTGAGTGTGATAAGGACCTTAGAGACATGGAGGCACTACCTGGAAGGAATCACCCATGAGTTTTAGATTTGGAATGACCACCAGAATCTGACCTGGTTTATGACCTAACAGAATCTTAATCAAAGACAGGCCCACTGGGCCCAGTACTTATCCAGGTTCAACTTCAAATGATTTCACAAACCCAGCATGACAATGGGCAAGGCAGACACCCTCAGCCAAAGGGAGGATTGGGCAGTTGGTGATGAGGATGACAACCAGCAGGTGTTAGTTGTTCTACTGGAGACAATCAGGTTGCAATCAACAGAAGCAATGACACTGGTCATCTTGCATCATGGCAAAAACAAGCTGACAGATGCCATTTCTCATGAGATAATCAAGCTCCCAGCCCCAGTACAAAAACAGCTCAAAGCATTGGGATATACCATCCACAACAAGTATAGGCAGAAGAATGGAAAGCTGTTTGTTCCCCTGGCCTGTCAGCCACATATCCTAAAACTTCATCATAATGACCCCATCACTGGCCATCCTGGGGTCAAGAAGACCTTGCAACTCCTCCAGCAACACTATGACTGGCCCTCCATCAGAAGGGATGTAGCAGACTATGTCAAACACTGCTCCCACTGCACATAGGTAAAGCTATCTAATCAGCTGCCTGCCAGGAAGCTCTTACTCCTCCCCATTCCCAATGGGCCCTGGCAAGATATCTCCATCAACTTCATTACCAGGCTTTCCCTTTCCAACTCCTACTCTGCCATTCTTACTGTTGTTGATCATTTCTTCAAAGCTATTGAGCTGGTTCCTTGTGACACCACCTGTACCTCTGTTGATCTCACCAGAATCTACCTTTACCATGTCTGAAAGCATTATGGACTCCCCTGTAGTATTGTGTTTGACCAGGGCCCCCAGTTCACATCCAAACTAATGACCAACCTCTGTTACCAGCTTCACATCACACAACAGCTCTCCACTGCCTATCATTCACAGACCAATGGGCAAATAGAGCATATGAACCATGAAGTCAGGCAGTACCTCCACACCTACTGCACCAACCACCCCAAGGATTGGTCTGACTGGCTTTCTCTTGCCCAATTCACCATTAACAACTGTGTCTTCTCTGCAATTGGCAAATCACTCTTCTCCCTTATCCAAACCTATTCACCAGTCTTAGGTATTGAGCTCATTATCACACCCTCACCCACTGCTGACAACCTCATCAACCAATATGCCTTCCACCTTGCTGATGCCTGTGCACATCTTCAGCAGTCCCAGCAGCACATGAAGGAAACTGCTGATCAGCATTGTTCCTCTGTGCCCTCCTACCAGCCAGGTGATTATGTCTGGTTATCCTCCAAGCACCCCCAGACTCCACATCCCCCTAAACTCCTTGACCAATAGCTCAGTTCCTTCCCAATAGATAGCCTCACAGGGCCAAATGCTGTATGCCTCACACTTCCTATCTCCTTCTGCATTCACCCAGTCATCAATGTCTCCCACATCAAGCCCTACCTTGCCCCACTCCCAGGCCAACCTGCTCTCTCTATTTCCCCCTTGGTTATCCTACCTACCAATACCAATGGTGAATACAAGGTAGACTATATTGTGGACTCCTGTCCATGTGGCTGTGGTCTTCAATATCTTGTCCACTGGAAAGGCTTTGATGCCTCTGAGCATACCTGGAAACCCTGCTCCCATTTGGCCCATGCTCCTGACTGAAACAACCTCAGGCACTAAGTACCTTTGGTCATGTAGTGGAAGTGGTAATGAATAGAAAATGAGGTATCAATCAAACTTCTAGTAGAGTGGGTGCCTTGTGAGGGAAGACCCAAGAAGAATTGATTGGAGTTCCAATGAATTACATGGGGGTTTATATACTACCAGCTACCTAGATTGAAACTCCATTTGAATAGTGTAAGGGCAGGCCAGGCTACTAAGTATGGAAATACAAGATGAAAACTGACCTGTTCATGCGAGCAGGGCAATGCTGAGAGACTATTGTGATAGGTGTGGGATAGGATGATGAATGATGGTGCAATAGCAGGAGTTCTGCAATTGGGGGAGTAAAAAAATATAGGAATTGTACAATATGCAGAAGAAACACCATTGGCATGGGATTGTAGTGTGCAAGTATGGTGAGCAATGGTGCCATCCGCAGTTGCTGTGTTGCTGGCTGCTTAGGTAAGAGGGGCTTTACACTACCTTGATCAGGTGCCCTTATGCTGTAAGCTGCCAGCTGTGGCATGAGAGTAAGGGCAGGTATTACTAAGTCGCAGCACTGTGGTGTGGGTACCTATGCCTAAAGAGGGGAATGTAGGAAAGAGTGATGTGGGAGTGTAGTGGTGAGGGAGCAAAGCATAACACGTCCCCCTCCTTAAAATCCAGATTCCAGATGGATCAGAGAAAGACTGGGGAAGAGGGTGCAGATGTTGAGAGAGGAGATGGAGTGAGGGGTGGATGGGTGGGCAGAGTGGAATGTGTTGATGGCATCGGGTGTGTGAGCAAGGTTAGACTGGGGTTCCCAAGTGTGTTCTGAGGTGTCATAGCCTTTTCAGTATACCAGATATTGAAGTCTGTGGCTGTGGGAGTGAGAGTCAACAATGTAGTCTACCTTGTATTTGCCATCAGAGTCAGATGGGAGAACAACTGGGGTGGAGGATGTGGGAACAGGCTGTCCCAGCAGAGGGGCAAGGTAGGGCTTAACTTGCAAGATGTTGACCACAGGATGGATACAAAAAGAGGTGGGCAACTGGAGGCATACTGCATTGGGCCCAATGTGCTCAAGGACAGAGAAGGGACCAAGCCATCGGTCAAGGAGTTTGGCAGGCTGAGGGGTGTGGAGATGTTCAGAGGAGAGCCAGACCTTATCACCCAGTTGATACAAGGGGGTGGATGAGCGATGGTGATCACTCACATGCTTCATGTGTTCTTGGGACTGGCAGAGGCAAGTGCAAGCATCAGTGAGGTGGATAGCATACTGATTCACTAAGTTATCAGCAGTAGAGGATGGCATGACAGTGGGCTCAATGCTGATAACCAGGGAGTAAGTCTGGGTCATAGCAAAGGGGGTCTTTCCAGTGGCAGAGGAGACACAGTTGTTTATTGTGAACTGGGCTAAGAGAAGCTATTCAGACCATGTCTCTGGGTGGTCAGTACAATAGAGGCACAAGTACTACCCTACCTCCCAGTTCATTCATTTGATCTGCCCATTGGTCTATGGGTGATATGCTGTGAAGAGCTGCTGCTCAATGCGAAGCTGTTGATAGAGATTGGTCATGAGTTTTGAGGCAAACTGGGGGCCCTGGTCAGATACAATGCTGCAAGGAAGTCCATGGTGTTTTCAAACATGATGCAGGTAGATGCCAGCAAGATCTACAGATGTGCAGGTTGTGTCACAGGATACTAGCTCAACAGCCTTGGAAAATCAGTTGACAACTGTCAGGATAGTGGTATAGGAATTGGACTCTGGAAGTCCAGTGATAAAGTTGATGGAGATATCTTCCCAAGGCTCAGCAAGGATGGGGAGTGGCTGCAACTTTCCTACCAGTGGCTGGTTACTTGGTTTTACCTGTGTGCAGTGGGCGCAATGTTTCACATAGTCTTGAACTTCCTTGATGATGCTTGGCCAATTGTAATTTTGTCATATTCCCTCCAGCATTCTTTCTACTCCAGGATGGCCTGCAAGTGGGGCATTGTGATGCAAATGGAGTACCCAAGGCTGGCAGGCCAGTGGTACAAACACTTTCCCTTGTTTCATGCAATAGCCATCAGAGATGGTGTACTCCAACACCTCCAGTTGGGCCTGGACAGGTGCCAGGAGCTTGATTGTTTCATGGGAAATAGCATCCATGAGGGCATCTCCACTGGGGTGCAAGATGACCAGTGTCAAGGTATTCTTCATCTCTTGTACTCTGATGGTCTCCAGGGAAACTACCAGTACATGCTGGTTGTCATCTTTGTCGCCTACTGCTAGGTCCTCTCTTCTGCTGAGGGCATCAGCCTTGCCCATCATGGAACCAGGCTTGTGGAACCATTTGAAGTTGAACTGGGACAAGTACTGGGCCCAACAGGCCTGTTGCTGGTTGAGGTTCTGTCAAGTCATGAACCAGGTCAGATTCTGATGATCATTCCAAATCTGAAACTCATGGATGGTTCCTTCTAGGTAGTACCTCCAGGTTTTCAGCACCCTGATGATGCTTAACATCTCCTTATCTGTAATTGGGTAGTTTTGCTCTTTGGGCATCATGGCATGGGAGGAGTATGCAACAGGATGCCATTTGTCTCCTTGTTCTACCAATAGTACTGCCCCAGTGGCAAAAGAAGAGGCATTGCTCTCGAGCTGATACTTCTTGTCATTGTCTGGGTATGTAAGTATGGGTGCTGTGGTAAACACTTCCTTGAGTTCTATGAAAGCCACTTCTTTGGCATCAGTCCAGCAAAAGGGCTCATCCTTTCTGGTTAGGTCATGCAGAGGGCATGCTGTCTTGGTGAAATCTTGAATGAATCTGCAGTAGAAGTTCACCATTTTGAGGAAGGAATGGACTCCTCAGACATCTTTAGGCCTGGGCCAATCCAGGATTGCTTTCACTTTCATGCCATCCATGCTTACTCCATTTACTCCTATAATTATCCCTAGAAACTCTACTTCTTGCTCTGAGAATATGCATTTGGAGGGTTTGACAAACAGATCATTTTCTTCAAGCTGCTGGAGTACTTCAAGTATGACCTTCTGGTGCTCCTGTTTGTTGTTGGTTGGGGTAAAGACCATCAGGTCATCAATGTAGACTAGGATGTTGGTGGACATGTCAGCAAAGATCTCATTCATCATGGTTTGGAAGGTGGCAGGCAAGTTGCAGAGCCCAAAGAACATGATGAGGGGCTTGAACACCCTGCAATGACAGGTAAATGTGGCCTTCCATTCATCTCCTTTCTTAATGCAAACATTGTTATACCCCCAGCATAAGTCCATTTTTGTAAAGAGATGAGCATTCTTGAGTTGATCAATGAGCTGTGTGATGAGGGGAAGAGGGTAGTTGTTATGCACAGTATGCTCATTAAGGTATCAGTAGTCCTGGACCATGCACTTCTTTCCATCCTTCTTTGGTACAAAGAAGACTGGCACCATTTGTTCAGACTTAGAAGATTAGATGTACCCCTTCCAGAGCTGGTTGTTGATGAAGTCATCTACTTCCTTTTGTTCTTGGGGGCTTAGGGGGATGTTATGACCCTTTCTTGGCTTAAAGGAGTCCTTTAGCTCAATAGTGTGATCCCAGGGCTTTCACACAGGCATGCACTCAGACTCTTTCTGTTCAAACACCCAGAGGTACGGGTGATATTTCTTTGGTACTAGATTCTGAGCCCTTGGTTCTTTGGCAGGTCCTTCCTTCATCTCTTTCACATCTATTCCTGCTTTTTTCTCCTGTTCCTCAGCTTGCCAGACCACCCAGGAAATCCCTCCATAGTTGCATAACTCCAGACAGTCCAGGAGTTCAACCATTCCTTTCTTCCAATTGATTTTGGGATTGTGTGTCATTAGCCAGGGGTATCCCAAGATGAAATCCTTTGTTCTGAGGTCAGTCACTTCAACCCAGGTCTTTTCCACATGTCCCTGGTACTCCAGGAGGACCTCAGCAGTGTGGATTACTGGGCCTGCTTTGTTTGGCATTCCATTGGTGTTATAGACAAGTATAGGGTTGTCAAGCTTTTCAAGAGGGATGCAATGCCTCTTGGCAAAGTCCTGATGTATGAAGGTGGACTGCACCCTGCTGTTGAGTAATGTGGAGGTGGTTACAAAGTCACTGGTCTTGGTCTTGACCCTTACTTTGAGGAAGATTTCTTGCTGATTGATGCTGAGGATGTAAATAACAAGGGGAGCCTTTGTCAGGGTTTGTGCATGTGGGGGTGTCAAAGATGGAGGAGGGTATAAAGAGGAATTAAGCATGACATTTGGTTCACAGTTGCCCAAGCTGCAAAGCAGACTCCTCTTGACCAGGCAAGAAAATAGGTACTATACAATTATCAGGGGTGATGCAGAAAACATAGGAATGTGCAATGAATCTTTCTCTAGCTGTCAGGGCACCTGATGTGCCCTTCAGGCTTTGCCTTTTCCCTTGTTGTCATAATGGACAACTTGAAAACCCAACTCTTCCTTGGGGTTGACTTGTTTCTTCACTACTGCAGCTAACTCTACTATTTTAAGTGGGATGTTGTGGTTGAACTCTTTGTCTTTGGTGAGTGGAATATGCCAGATCATTTTGTGCAGCTTACAATAAGCACTATGGCTGCCTTGCATGAACCTGCAAAAGGGGCATTGATTGACCTTCAGCTGCCTACAATCCTTGATACAATGGCCAGTGCATTTGCAGTTGAAGCACTTGGCCTGGCTGTTGCTGCTGCTAAGGGCAAAAACTCCTTCCTCAATGTTCTTAGCTATTAAGCCCTGCATGCTAACCCTATTTGGGATCCTTCTTTCTGATCCCTGAATGTACTGTAGCACTTCCATTGCTGTTCCAGTCTTCTTGATGTTAGTCAAGTAGGCCACCAGATTATTGGATCTCTTCCCTTCCTTGGACAGCTGTGTAATTATGAAGCAGGAGGTATTTTGCTCTAGGAGGTGGATCACATGAGTGTCATCAATGTCCACTTGTTGGTAGAGGGCTTCCCATTGGACTAGGAAGTCATCTGTTCTCATCCCTCCTTGCTTGAACTCTTCTAGCTGTTGGCAGGCCCAGTCCTTCTGATTAGCAGCATGGAAGAGGCCCTCTACTTCTCCTTCCAACTCATCCCAGGTATAGGTATTGCTGCAAGTGAGGCAGGTCTGGGCAAAGGGGCCAGCCTTGGATCCTTTGAGGTGGGAGAGCACCACAACTACTGCTTCATAGCTCTTGGCTGGGACAATGTGGGCATTTACTCTTAGCCATGCTTTCATCTTGGCCCACCATTTTTCAAACTTGGCAATGTTTCCATTGTACTCACCAGAATCTGCTGTAGAGAGTGGTATATCTCTATGGTGGTATCCCTACATCTCACATCCTTTCATACAGTCTCTATGCCCCTTTTGTTTCTACCTTCACACTCCCCTTCTTATCTTGTACAGTAGGACCAGTCAACTGGATGCAAGTCTGTCAATAAGTCCAGAAGACTGTCAATTTTGTTTCATTTCATGTTCTCTTAACTAGTTTATTCTTGTTTCTTCTTTAGACTCAGGTTCCTACAATCATACCTAAGTCTCAGGCATTCCCAGACTATAAAGCAATGTCATAGGAACTTGGAATGCAGCTCCCATTTTAGCTCTCACCGCACTGTTTACTATTTACTGACCATTCACTGCACCACAACTGCTCACTGTTTATGACCATCTCATCTCCCATCACCACCCCCAACTGCTAACACTCTACAAGACTGTTGAACTTGTGCTTCTCACTGGTTGACTACTCAAGGACTTCCCTGCTCCACTCCCTGTGCTCCAAAGTCCCTTAGGGATGAGTCTATTGCTCCTCACACACACTGACAACCCCTAGGACTTCTAGAACTTCTATCAAAGTCCACCCCCAGAGTCCTTGTCTTCTTTACAACTGGAGCCCACTGCAAGGGACTCACAACAGAGTTCCAGATGAAGTCAATGACTCATTGCCCAGCAACCTGACCTTGAAAATTTATGTGCACATTTTCGCAATTTGCAAATCAGTGAGGACTCCACCTTATTTCATCTGGTGTCACCCTCAAACACAAGACATAACTGTTCTGATCTCCCTGACATAACCAACCATGAGCTCAGTTCACTGATGGGTGATAGCTTGGACCACTCCTCCACTGATTCAGATTGGCTGAATAAATCCCATCTCCACTCTACATCATCCATTTTAGCTGACACACAGCCATCAGGTTCCTGGCAGACCCCCAGTGTTGAGACTCCAAGTCTGACTATTGCAGAAGAAATTCTAGGTAATGAGCTGAATGTAGGACCTTTCATTCTTGGTGGATATATAGAGTCCACTCCCAGGAGAGTCAAAGAGAACCTCTTTGCATCTCAGATTTCCAGCTCACTTTCACCACTTACTGCAGACTACTCACCCCAATTGTCTCCATCTCCTAGCACATTATCTTCCACTGCTCCATCCTTACAAGATCTCTTTGATGACACTGAGGGCTCTTTTCACCCAAGTCTGCTACCACCGGCCCACATTTTTTGCACTCCATTGTTGCTCACTGTGTCCTCCAGTCTTGCACCTATCCCCATACCACTCTCTCATCTTCACCTTCCCCAACCTCCACTTCTTCCTATAGTCCCTCCACCTGGACCAATGGCTAACCAAGGTACTACTATGCCCATGCTCCCAAATTTACTGGGGAGGTACCTACTGAGCTTCCCCACTTTCTAAACTAGGTTGACACTCTAGGAACTGCTGCCAGTCTTACTGCTGCAGAGAAGATTCGCACTGCACTGCACTACACCACCTATGACAAGTCAGACTGCTGGAAAACCCTTGAAGAAGCCACCACAGTTCCAGCTGATTGGGACCAGTTTATAGATGTGGTCAAAGATCTTTACCCTGGTTGTGAAGGTGCTAACAAATTCTGTCATGCTGACCTTCAGTACCTAACCCACGAGACCAGCACAAAGCCTATGTGCACCCTTGCTGACTTTTCACAGTATCACCACAGTTTTATCAAGATCACCACACTGCTAGTTCAGATGAGGAAGCTCTCAGACTTAGACCAAGATGCTCTATTCCTTGCTGGACTTCCTGCAGACTTGGCTGCTCAAGTCTGCCACTGCCTTTTCATTACTAAAACCATGCACCATCCCACTGACCCATATTTCATTAAAGATACTCTTGAGGCCACCCAGTTCCTATTAACTGGTGCAGCTCTTTGTCCACTTCTGAGCCTTGTGTTGGGGCCCCTTCTGACTCCAACTCCATACTACCCAGCATGGGCTGCCCCCACAGCCCTGCCAGTTGCTCTGCCATGGACCACTCCACCAATTGTCATTAAACAAGAGCAGGTGGCAATGCAGTGCTCCTCCAAATGCTCTTGTGCCTTCTGTGATAAGTATGGGCATTTCATTGGCAATTGCCCTGACATCACTGAGTATCTTGCAGCTGGAAAGGCTAGCAGGGGCACTGATGGTTGGATCTGCCTTTCTGACAGGAAGCGCATCCCATGCATTGAGGGCATATCTTGCCTCAAGGATTGTCTTAATGTGATTGGGACATGAGCTTCTGCCCCACCTGCTACTAACATCACTACTGGACTCCTGTCCCTTGTTGTACCTGACACTAATGCAGTTTTGGATATTGAGCCATCAGTTTTCCTAGCTCCTGCCAAGTGCTGGGACAATGATCCAGATGTCAAGATAGCTGACCCTGAGTTTAGACAATATATGGCTTGTGCTGCAGCCATGTTCAAGGCTGAACAGGCCAAGGACAAAGGCAAGTGAATCCATTTTGACAGAGTAAAATTACCTATCTGCAGACAGAACCATGCTGGTCCTCATGCAGCAACAGTCACCAAAGAAATTGCCTCACCAGCAATTGAGGTAGCCTGCGCCCTGACACCTGGACCTTCAAGGACTGTGATTCCTGTTCCTGCCCCTATAGCACCAGCTCCTTCCTCATTCGCCCCTAAAGCTAACCCTCCTCCTCAGACAGAACTAACTAACTCCACCACTGCCCCCACTGGGCAGTTCTGTTACACCTTTCCCCTAGAGGACAAGACCACCCCTAAGCGGCTCCTCAATCAGATTCTAGAGACCACCATACCAGTAACCATAAAGGACATCATTTCTCAGGTCCTGGATGTGCACAAGCACTTCCAGGAGGCCTCTGCTACTATCTGCATCCCCACAACCACTAACCTTGTGCAGGTCAACAAGCTTGCTGGTCATGACCTGGCAGCTGTGGAACGAGAGTATGGCAACCATGTCCTTTGAAGCAATGATGGCCATATTGTAGCATCCCATAGCATCCTGCTGTGGTCTCTGCAGGCTCATGTTGTTGGGACCGATTGAACCATTACTGCAGTCTTGGACACTGGGTCCAAGATCATCACCATGCCAAAATGGTTGTGGGAAGAGCTTGGACTACTAGTCTG
Source organism: Tylopilus aff. callainus (assembly GCA_038093995.1). Classification (NCBI taxonomy): domain Eukaryota; kingdom Fungi; phylum Basidiomycota; class Agaricomycetes; order Boletales; family Boletaceae; genus Tylopilus; species Tylopilus aff. callainus. The sequence goes on along the minus strand of JBBPTI010000323.1, from coordinate 4,184 downwards.
CTCTGACCACCTTATGATGATGTCCAATGCTAACACCACCACAGAATCTACCATTGGTGTCATTGAAAACCTTGCTCTAGATTTTGGTACAGGTGAGGTTTGCCTATAGGTCCAAGTCATACTATGGGCCAACTTTGACCTATTGCTTGGTTGCCCATTTCATTGTCTCATGAGCATGTCTACTGATGATTTCCCTGACAGGGCACAAACTATCACCCTCTGAGACCTTAACATGGGCAAGGAGTTTAAGCTACCTACCTGATCTTGGACAGAAGGATGTCTGTGCTGCTGCCATGATTTTGCTTGTGCTGATCATTGGCCTACTATTGAGTTTCACCAGGGTTTTTAGATGTCAATGATCCACTGAAAGGTTGGGAAGATACTCACACTTCATTTCTGCAGCTCACTGCTTCTTCATCCAAATTTTTATCTCGTAGACTGACAAACTTATGAAGACTGTTACAGTCTCCTACCTATTCCTTCCTCTCCTCAACCCAATCTTCCTTATCACCTTCCAACATTTCTGCATTTGGTTCTGTTTTTACCTTTGATCCAACTTCTCACTCTTTGACATATAAACTGGTAGCTAAAAAGGTTCAGCCAGTTGCAGCTCCTCTCAAGGAGGAGTATCACATGCTGCACTGCTTACCTGATGACCCTCTTGCTGGTCTTGTACCACTATCCACTCACCTGCCAGACTTTGTCCCCAGACTTCACTTTACTCAGGAACATGCTGATATGCTCAATCTTGACCCTGTGAATTGGCTATGGCCCAAAGAAGTTAAGCTGGTCAGGTGAATTGTATACAACCATGAAGTTGCCTTCACTTGGATTCCTACTGAGCATGGTCACCTTGATGAATGGTATTTCCCACCTGTCAAGATACCAACAGTACCCCATATGTCATGGGTCCTCCACAATATCCCAATATCTCCAAAGGCCTGGGATCAGGCAATCCAAATTATCAAAGACCAAATCACCTCAGGCATATATAAGCCATCAGCCACAGCCTATCGCTCATGCTGGTTTTGCATCCTGAAGCAGGATGGCAAAACTCTTCACCTTGTCCATGACCTTCAACTCCTCAATGCCATGACCATCAGGGACTCCTCTGTCCCACCATTTGTTGAGCATCTCACCGAATCCTTTGGTGGGTATATGATATACAGTATAATGGACCTCTTTGCAAGTTACGACCAAAGACCTCTGCGTGTGAACTCTTGAGATATGACAACTTTTAATAGTCTGCTCAGTCCCCATTGTCTCACCACTCTTCCCATGGGCCATACTAACACAGTCCAAATTTACCAAGCCAATATGGCATTTATTTTGCAGGATGAGATTCCACACCATATCATGCCATTTGTTGATGACTTATCCATGAAGTCCAAGACTACAAGGCATCAGTGGCCCAACAGATCCTATGAGACCATTCTCGAGAATCCAGGAATCCATCTTTTTATTTGGAATTACCTTGTTGTCATTCACTGTATCTTACAGTGATTGCAGAACATCAATGTGATGGTCTCCACCAAGAAGTTCATACTTGTGGCCCTGGATGCCACCATTGTCAGGCACAAGTGCACCCCCAAAGGATGTATAGTGCATAAGGCCAAGGTTCAAAAGATTATGGACTGGCTGGACTGCAAAAACCTTATCCAAGTCTGCAGTTTCCTTGGTACCTGTGGTGTTCATATTTTCATCTGTAATTTTGCCTCTCTCACTTGACTGTTAATTAATCTCACATGAAAGGGTGTCCCCTTTGAATGGGGCGATGCTCAGAAAAATATGATGGCTCATCTCAAGGACAAGATTATTAAGTCCCCCATGCTCCACCACTTGGATTATGAGTCCAGCTGAGAGGTTGTCCTTGCTGTAGACACCTCAGTCATAGTGGTTGGGTTCATTTTATCACAGAAAGGTGAGGATGGCAAGTGCTATCCGAACCATTTTGGTTCTATTAGCCTTATGGGAGTCAAGAGCCACTATTCACAAGTGAAACTTGAACTTTACTGACTCTTTTGGGCACTTCACTCAGTTAGGGTCTTCATCTTTGGTATCACTAACCTCATCATAGAAATGGATGCTAAATATGTCCAGGGAATGATCAACAACTCAGACCTTCAGCCCAACATAACCATCAATCAATGGATTGCAGGTATCCTCTTGTTCCATTTCCAGATTTGTCATGTCTCCATGACACAGCATGCAGGTCTGAATGGTCTTTCTCAGTGCCCTCCTTCTAATAAGGATCCTCCTGAAGAAGGGAGCATTGAGGACTGGCTCAATCAGGCCTATTCCTTTGCTACTGTTATTTTTAATGATTGTGCACTACCTCATTCATACCTACCATTTGCCCCCTCCTTATATCTTTGTGTTGGTCCACCTACATCCATGGACTATGTTCTTTCATCCACACTGCAGCCTCAGTCTACTTGGCCTTACACTGCAGTCTTCTCCTCTGCCACCACCAACCAGAATCACCCTACAGATACACCTATCATCCTGCGGTCCACTAAAGCTATGGTGTGAGAGGCCCACATCCACATAATCCAAGACTTCCTTCATTCCTGTATACACCCCACTGACCTCTCAGATACCAAGTTCCAATCCTTTGTAAACTCAGTGACAAAGTTCTTCATCCTTAACAATTCTTTATGGTGCCATGAACCTCATGGACAACACCAGCTCATCATACCGGAAGACCACTGGTATGGACTGATTAAGGAGGCACATGATGACCTTGGGCACAAAGGTGTCTACACAGTTCATACTTGGTTACTCCTTCACTTCTGGTGGCCAATGCTGGTTAACAATGTCAAGTGGTTTGTGCATACTTGCCATAAATGCCAAATTTGTCAGACTACTCACTTCCATATTTCCCCAACCATCCCAGTTGTTGGCAGACTTTTTCAGAGAGTACATGTTGACACAATGCTGATGCCCTGCTCCAGCGGATATAGATATATCATCCAGGCACACTGTGCTCTGACTGCTTACCTGGAATGGCATATGCTGTGGTCTGAGAATGGCACCTTGATTGCTGCCTTCCTCTTTGAAGACCTCCTCTGCTGTTGGGGTCCTGTTTCCAAAATTGTAACTGACAATGGCCCTGCTTTTCTCCAGGGTTTAGATATCCTTGCAGACTGGTATGGTATTTGCCACATTCATGTCTCCCCCTACAACTCCCAGGCAGATGGGGTGGTTGAACAGTGTCACTTTGATGTCTGGGAGTCCATCATCAAAAGTTCCCTGAAGGGGGAGTCTCACTGGCATACTGCCACTTACTTGGTCTTTTGGGCTGAGTGTGTGACAGCAGTCTGTTCCACTGGTCTATTGCCATATTTTATGGTTCATGGTGTAGAACCACTCTTTCCATTTGATCTTGCTGAAGCTACTTTTCTTGTCCCACTACCAGAAACAGATCCCTTCGCTCTGTCCAGACTGATTGCCTGGTGAGCATGCCAACTTCAAAAGCATTAGGACAACTTGGAGTTGATTTGGGAGTGTGTAACAAAGGCCCACTTTGACTTGATCAAGCACTTTGAGACTGCTTTCAAGAACTGAATCATGGACTTCAACTTCCACCCTGGAAGTCTAGTCCTTGTTCATAATACCTGTGTCAAGAAAGAGCTGAACTGAAAGATGAAGCCTAGGTACATCAGTCCAATGGTGGTTCTTCACTGGACTTCTGGAGGATCATATATCCTGGCTGAGTTGGACAGTGCAGTCTCCAAGCTGTGCTATGCAGCTTTTCATGTTATCCCTTACTACCCTCATTCCAGATCCTCAATTCTTGTCATGAGCCTTACTGGTCTCAATGATGAAAGCCTAGACAGGCTAGCGGGAGAAGAAGTCCCTGAACTGGATGAAGCAGATATGGACTTCAACAACCCAGACCTATAAGTCTGTGGTCTCCTACAATACCTATTCCTCCTTTCTGTTCCACCCTGGAATTTGTCCAGCGCTCTTTCCTATGTACTGAAAAGACTGTTAACAGACTCTATGCCTTTCTCCATTCCTCTCCACTCCTCATATACAGTGAGCAACAAAACCGTTGCAATGTCTAACCCCAACACGGTGCGTGAAGCGCACCGCAATCACCCCTGGGAATTTCGCTTAGCTGTAGTAGAGACAAACAAAGTACAAACAAATAGCTACAAAACCATCTCTTGATCATGTGA
>JBBPTI010000322.1:0-16266 GCA_038093995.1 Tylopilus aff. callainus | reverse complement strand
TGTACTATTTATGTCTCCACCAGACCTAAGCGAAATTCCCACAGTGTTTGGCAGTGCGCTTCACGCACTGCTATTGGGGTTAGCATGGAAAGGGTTTTTGGAGTCACTGTATTCTGGGGGTATTACCAGAATGGCCTTGTTGTCTTCATTGCCCACCCATACTAAGTCCAATCAGTGTGAGAGCATATTAACTTTGCCCATAAGACTTCCAGGCTTGTGATACCATTTGAAGTTAAACCTAGAGAGATACTGGGCCCACCATGCTTGACATTGATTGAGATTCTGTCAGGTCATGAACCATGAAAGGTTCTGATGGTCATTTCAGATCTTGAACTTGTATTGAGTTCCATCCAAATAGTGTTGCCAGTTCTCAAGGATGGAGATGACACTTAGCATTTCTTTGTCCATGATAGGATAGTTGTGCTGTTCAGGGGTCATGGAGTGGGAGGAGTAGGTGACCAGGTGCCACTTGTTGCCTTTGAGAACTGAGAGCACCACTCTAACAGTATGATTGCTAGCATTGCTCTTCAATTGGTACTTGCAGTCATTGTCTGGATAAGCTAGGACTGGAACAGTGGTGAACCTTTTCTTTAGCTCATTGAAGGCATACTGGCATGCTTTGCTCCATTTGAAGGGGATATTCTTTTTGGTGAGATCATGAAGTGGGCAGGCAATTTGGACATAGTCTTGGATGAATCACCTATAGAAGTTGGCCACCCCCAGGAAGGATTGGATTTGTTGTAGGGTTGTTGGTATAGGCCATTGAGCAACTGCTTTGACCTTTTCTGAATCCATGGCTATTTCCCCTTTTCCAACTATCATTTCAAGGAACTCCACCTCCATTACTGAGAATTTACACTTCTTCAGTTTGATGAAGAGGTTATGATCTTCCAACCTCTGCAATATCTTTTGGACTATCCTGTTATGCTCTTCTTGATTCTCTGTTAGAGAAAAGATCAGCAGATCATCAATATACACCACAACATTGGGCATGTCAGTGAAGATCTCATTCATCATTGTCTGGAAGGTAGCCAGTAAGTTGCACAGTCTGAAGAACATCACCATTGATTTGAATGCTCTGCAGTGGCATATAAACACCACTTTCCACTTGTCCCCCCTTTTAATTTGGACATTGTTGTATCTCCATTGAAGGTCCATCTTCATGAAGAGTTGAGCAGTTTTCAATTTGTCAACCAGCTAGGAAATAAGGGGAAGGGGGTAGTTGTTTCAGACTGTGTGCTCATTGAGATACCTGTAGCCTTGTACCATCCACTTTCATCCATCTTTCTTTAATACAAAGAAGATCAGGAAGGTCTGTTCAGATTTTGATGGGCAGATGTAGTCTTTGCATAACTGGTCCTCTACAAATGTGTCCACTTCTTCTTGCTCTTTCAGACTTAGAGGAATAATCTGACCCTTCTTTGGCACAAGGGTTCCCTTCAATTTGATAGTGTGATCCCAGGGCTTTTGCACCAGCATCCATTCAGACTCCTTCTGTGAAAATACCTTTTTGTACTGATGATATTGTTTAGGTATGAGCTGAAGGGCCTGTTTTTTTGCATCATTAATCACAGCCTAACTCCTTGCACAGCACTGGGCATGGTATGCTTCCACATTCTCAGCTTTACAGACTTCCTTGCTTGATTGCAGATTTCAGGGCATTTAGGGAATGTCACATGCCCTGTGATCCAGTTAATCTGTGGGTTATGCTTCTTTAGCCAAGAGTATCCAAGGATGAGATCATTACTGAAATGAATGAGTCATAGTGTTGGATATAGATCCTCCTTAGCCATGACTTGAGGAGACAAGAGCAAAAGGGGATGGTCAAGAGCAAAAGGGGATGGTCAAGAGTGAGAGGGGATGGTCAAGGAGAGTTGTATTGGAAGACTATATTAACTGCTTTTATGGCCACTAGGACTGGTGGTGAAGCACAAGGGTAGCTACAAGGATGGTACACTACTGTACTCCCATTGCTAGTCTTAGAGACCCTGGTAATATAGGCTCATGGTGGTATGAGACTAAGAACTGTTAATGAATGACTGGGGTCTAAGGCTGTGATGAAGGGGTTTATATACTACTATTGAAGTGGAGTCTGAATGTAGTTAGGGCTGGCCTTACTTCCATATTAGTTCTTCCTTCCTATCCTGGTTCTTGGTTCATGCAAAGGGGGCAGTGCTGAGGGATTACTGCCATAGGCTGGATAATGCAAGAGTAAGTGGCACCACTTGCACAAGTAATGCTATTGGCATGGAATCTGCTGTGGAGCATAGCCTGTGGGCAAAGGGCATGAGCAGGGCTAATGCTATTTGAAACAACCTTGGGTACTGAAACAACCTTGGACACTAGGTACCTTTGGTTGTGTAGTGGAAGTGGTAGAGAAGAGTAGTGGTATCAATTGAGCTTCTAGTAGAGCAGGTGCCTTGTGAGGAAAGACCCAAGAAGAATCAATTGGAGTTCTGATATATTACATGGGGATTTATATACTACTAGCTACCTAGATTGGAACTCCATCTGAATAGCATTAGGGCAGGCCAGACTACTATGTATGAAAATGCAAGACAAAAACTGGCCTGGTCCATGTGAGAGAGGTGGTACTGAGCAACTATTGCTATAGGTGTGGGATAAGATGGCAAGTGATGGCACAATAGCAGAAGTTCTGTAATTGGAGGGAAAAGGAAATATAGGAATTGTACGATATGTGGGGGAAATGCCATTGGTGTGGGATTGGAGTTCATGAGTATGGTGAGTGATGGTGCCATCTGCAGTTGCTATGGTGTCAGCTGCTTAGGTAAAAGGGGCTTTGTGCTACCTTGGTCAGGTGCCCTTATGCTGTAAGCTTATGCTGCTGTGGCATGAGAGCAAGGGCAGATGTTACCAAGTCACAGCACTGTGGTGTGAGTACCTATGCCTAAAGAAGGGAGTGTAGGGGAGCAAAGAGTGAAAGTGTAGTGCTGGAGGCACAAAGCATAACACATCCCCCTTCTTAAGATCCAGATTCCAGATGGATCAGAGGACAGCTGGTGAAGAGAGCACAGATGTTGAGGGTGGAGACTGAACAAGGGATGGATGGATGGGCATGGTGGAATGTGGTGATGACATTGGGTGCATGGATGAGGTTTGAGCAGGGCTCCCAGGTTTGTTCAGAGGCATCATAGCCTTTCCAGTGGACCAGATACTGGAGTCCATGGCCACAAGGACGAGAGTCAATGATGTAATCTACCTTGTATTTGCCATCAGTATCAGATGGCAAGACAACCAGAGTGGAGGATGCAGGAATGGGCTGTCTTGGGAGAGGTGCAAGGTAGGGTTTAACACAGGAGATGTTGATGACGGGGTGGATGTGAAAGGAACTTGGTAACTGGAGGCAGATTGTGTTGGGCCCAATGTGCTTGAGGACAGAGAAGGGACTGAGCCATCAATTGAGGAGTTTTGCTGGCTGAGGGGTATGGAGATGTTTGGAGAAGAGCCAGACCTTGTCACCTGGCTGATAGGTCAGAGCTGTGGAGCAAGAGTAATCACTTGAGCATTTCATACACTCCTGGAATTGATGGAGGCAAGCGTGGGCATTGGTGAGATGTGAAGCATACTGGTTAGCAAGGTTATTGGCAGTTGGTGAGGGGGTTACTGTGGGTTTGATGCTAATAATGGGAAAGTAGGTACAGGTGAGGGCAAAAGGGCTTTTTCCAGTGGTGGAGGAGACTCAATTGTTGATTGTGAACTGGGTGAGTGGCAACCACTCAGACCAAGTCTTGGGATGATCAGTACAATACAGGTGCAGGTACTGACCAATTTCTTGGTTCATTCTTTCTGTTTGCCCATTGGTTTGTGGGTGGTATGCTGTGGAGAGCTGCTGCTCAATGTGGAGCTGTCAACAAAGGTCAGTCATTAGCTTGGAGGTGAACTGGGGGCCTCAGTCAGATATGATGCTATGGGGGAGTCCATGATGCTTCCATATGTGGTGTAGGTAAATTCCAGTGAGGTCTACTGAGGTGCAGGTGGTGTTGCAGGGGATTAGCTTGACAGCCTTGGAGAATTGGTCCACTACTGTCAGAATGGCAGTGTAAGAGTTGGACTCTGGGAGTCCAGTGATGAAATTGACCAAAATATCTTCCCAGGAGCTGGCAGGGATGGAGAGTGGTTGTAGCTTTCCTGTGGGGGGTTTGTTGCTGGGTTTTACCTGTGTGTAGCGGGCACAGTGCTTCACATATTCTTGGACATCCTTGGCAATGCTTGGCCAATTGTAATTTCACTGGATCCCTTCCAGTGTTCACTCAACTCCTGGGTGACCTGCTAGCAGGGTGTCATGATGCAGCTGGAGTACCCAAGGCTGGCAGGCCAGGGGCACAAATACTTTTCCTTCCTTCATGTGACATCCATCAGAGATGGTGTACCCTGATGCTTCCAGTTGGGCCTGGACAGATGCTGGAAGCTTGATTGTTTCATGGAAAATGGCATTAGTGAGGGCATCGCCACTAGGGTGCAAGATGACTGGTGTCAAAGTCTTTCTTGTCTCCTGTACTCCGATGGTCTCTGGGGATACTATCAGCACATGCTGGTTATTGTCTTCATTGCCTACAGTGAGATCTTCTCTTCTGCTGAGGGCATCTGCCTTGCCCATCATGGAACCTGTTACGATCGCGCCGCACTCGATGCTACGCACGGGCCCCGTCCTACTTTTTCCTTGCTCTCGGCCCTCAGCTCAGTCGTTCGCACTCCCTCACTACCTTTCCAGTACTCCTACGATGCCCTACGATACAGTGCTCCTCGCCCCCTCGTCGCCCGATAAGCCGCCACTCGCCTTCGCCTTTACTATGGCTCCCTGCACGTGACCTACAGTCCCACGGTCACCTGACCACTAATACGATCTATCAGCGATGCCTCGCGGCACAGCCTCGCACCAGTCACATGACCCCGCACGTGATACGACCCAGACCCCAGCACAGCCCTCGCACCTCGGGTAGGCACGGCCCCTTTAACGGCATACTCCAGCACTTGTAGATAGCGCCGCCCCTGAGACATACAGACCCCGGACTCCTTTACAGTCGCCCGGCATAGACGCGCACATGCACAAACTCACCACTACATGGCTCGCACCCATGGATAGGCTCATCCAATGGCTCTCGCCCCCCCGGACTCGCTCACGGAATGTCACCGTATCACAACCCTGAGCCCTGACATCGCCTTCGGCACTCCGCATTTCCCGGTCCTGCCCCGCAGTCCCGCACTACGCCATATCACGCCATAGTCACACAATCGCTCATCATCGCATCGCCCTCGTACCTCGGCCTATAGCGATACTCACGCATAGACACCGGCATGACTCAGACGGACTCATGACCAATAGCCATTTGCCCGCGCCACAGCCTACGCCTTACGCCGTACAGCCCCACATAGCCACACACTGCCCCGCACTGCCTAGAGCATAGCCCCGCTCGCACGGACCAAGACATTCCTTTAAACCCACAGAGACCCATAAACCCCGCAGACCATATATGGTAACTAAGCCGGCCCTTGACAGACCATATGTAGTAATAGTGTACAAATAGATACAAACCCTGTAACAGTATATAAACCCTAGCCGCTATCCCTCAAGACCCCAGCTTATCATTGATGGGTGGTGGCTACTATAGCTACTAGACCTAAACCCACGATGACGCTACACCACTAGGGTCTTGGAGGTTACCGACTAGGCTGCTGCATAAAAGCCTATTGCCTTCCCCGCTCATATCATATGACCAGTAAGACCTATGACAGCACGGCTCCCCTTGAAGACACGATGCAACTCTCACCATCGCCATCGGCATTCGCCACCACTAGCCCTAGGCTTGACAGCTCAGGCTCGAGTTGTTTCAGAACCAGGCTTGTGGAACCACTTGAAGTTGAATTATGACAGATACTGCACCCATTGGGCTTGTTGGCAGTTAAGATTCTGTTGGGTCATGAACCAGGTCAGATTCTGGTGATCATTCCAAATCTGAAACTCATGGGTGGTCCCTTCCAAGTAGTGTCACCATGTCTCCAGTGCCCTTATCACACTCAGCATCTCTTTGTCTGTGATCAGGTAGTTGTGTTCTTCTGGCATCATGGAGTGGGATGAATATGCAATGGGATGCCACTTGTCTCCTTGTTCTACCAACAGCACAGTCCTGGTGGCATAGGATGAGGCATCACTTTTGAGCTGATACTTCTTGTTGTTATCCAGGTATGCGAGTACAGGTGCTGTGGTGAATGCTTCCTTCAGGCTGTTGAAGGCTGCTTCCTTGGCTTCTGTCCAGCAGAAGGGCTTATTCTTCTGGGTTAAGTCATGCAGGGGGCAGGCCACCTTGGTGAAATCTTGAATGAACCTGTGATAAAAGTTCACCATGCTGAGGAACAAGCAGACTCCTCTGACATCCTTCAGCCTTGGCCAGTCCATAATGGCCTTTACCTTACTGCCATCCATGCTTACTCTGTTGATCCCTACAATCATTTTGAGGAACTCTACTTCTTGTACCAAAAATATGCATTTGGAGGGCTTGACAAACAAATCATTTTCTTTGAGCTGCTGGAGTACCTTGAGTACAACCTTTCAGTGCTCTTCCTTGTTGTTGGTGAGGGTGAAGATCATCAGGTCATCGATGTACACTAGAATGTTGGTGGCCATGTCAGCAAAGATCTTGTTCATTATCATCTGAAAAGTGGCCAGTGAGTTGCAGAGCCCAAAGAACATGACAAGGGGCTCAAACACTCTGCGATGACAGGTAAATGCAGCCTTCCATTCATCTCCTTCTTTAATGCAGATATTGTTATATCCCCAGCATAGATCCATCTTGGTAAAGAGATGAGCATTCTTGAGCTGATCAACTAGCTGTGTGATGAGTGGGAGCAGGTAGTTGTTGTGCACAGTATGTTCATTGAGGTATCAGTAGTCTTGAACCATGTGCTTCTTTCCATCCTTCTTTGGCATGAAGAAGACTGGCACCATTTGCTCAGACTTCAAGGGTCAGATATACTCTTTGCAGAGCTGATCATCAATAAAGTCATCTACCTCTCTCTGTTCTTGTGGACTCAAGGGGATGTTTCATCCTTTTCTCAGCTTAAAGGAGTCCTTCAGTTCTATGATATGGTCCCATGGCTTTTGGATGAGCATTCATTTGGATTCTTTCTACTCAAACACCCAGAGGTATGGGTGATACTCCTTCAAGACTAAATCCCAGGCCCTGGGCTCTCCAGCAGGTCCTTCCTTGATCTCCTTGACTTCTATCCCTGCCTCTTTCTCCTGTTCTTTGGCTCTTCAGACTACCCAAGAGATTCCTTCATAGTTGCATAGCTCCAGGCAATCCGGCAGCTACACTATTTCTTTCTTCCAGTCTATCTTGGGGTTGTGCATGATTAGCCATGGGTACCCCAGAATGAAATCCTTAGTCCCAAGGTCTGTTACCTCAACTCAGGTTTTCTCTACATGGCCCTGATATTCCAGGAGTACTTCAGCTGTATGTGTTACCAGGCCAGCTCTGTTCGGTGTTCCATCAGCATTATACACAAGTGAAGCTTATCAAGAGGGATGTGATGTTTCCTGGCAAAGTCCTGATGGACAAAAGTGGACTGCGCTCTGCTGTCTAGTAGAGTGGAGGCATTTACAAAGTCACCAGTCTTGGTCTTGACTCTTACTTTGAGAGAGATTTCTTACTGATTGGTGCTGAGAATATGGATTACAGGAGGTTGTTTCATCAGGGTTTGCATGTGGGGAGGTGTCAGTTTAGAGGGTATGGGGTATAAAGAGGAATTAAGCACAGCATTTGGTTCACAGTCACCACCAAGCTGCAAAGCAGACTCCTCTTGACTGGGCAAGAAAATGGGGATAATACAGTTGTTAGGGATAATGCAGAAAACATAGGAGTGTGCAATAAATCTTTCTCTAGCCATCAGGGCACCTGATGTGCCCTTCTGTTACGCTCATGGCTACACTATGTTCCATTCCTTCCTACATTGCCTTCTTTAGCCACTTTGACCCACGCCACAGCGCTGCGACTCGGTCTTGCCTGAGTCCTGTTCCCACACCAGTAAGCACAGATAGCTGCAGCATCCGTGCACCAGACCACAGTAGAGTAAAGCCCCAGTTACCCAGCTACTAATGCCAGCCGCAGCACTTAGGCAATCCGCAGTTGCAATGGTGCCATATGTCGCCACCCGCTCTCGCGCCTATAGCGATACTTGCACATCGCACGCCATAGTACGCCATCTGTTCCCACTCCAATGGCATTAACCTCGCGATGGTGCCATTGCTCACCACTCTTTCTCACTCCAGTAGCATTTAGCCTGCAGCATTGCCCTGCTCGCACGGACCAGGCCAGTTTCTGTCTTGCACTTCCGTATTTAGTATCTTGACCTGCCCTCACTTACTTTAGGCTCTGCTTGAATCCTCCTTGTAGTAGTATATAAACCTGCCTGTAAATTATTGGAGCCCCAATCAACTCTTCTTGGGTCTTCCTGAAACAACTCGAGCCTGAGCTGTCAAGTCTAGGACTAGTAGTGGCGAATGCCTGGTGAGCGATGGTGAGAGTTGCAACGTGTCTTCAAGGGGAGCCTGGCTGTCATTGGTCTTAAGGTCGTACAATATGAACGGGGAAGGTAATAGGCATTTATACAGCAGCCTAGTCGATAGCCTCCAAGACCCTAGTAGTGCAGCGGCATTGTGGGTCTAGGTCTAGTAGCTGTAGTAGCCACTACCCATCAATGATAAGCTGGGGTCTTGAGGGATAGCGGCTGGGGTTTATATACTGTTACAGGGTTTGTATCTATTTGTACACTACTACATATGGTCCATTAAGGGCCGGCTTGGTTACCGTATATGGTCTGCGGAGTTTATGGGTCTCTGTGGGTCAAAGGAATGTCTTGGTCCGTGCAAGCGGGGCTATGCTCTAGACAGTGCGGGGCAGTGTGCGGCTATGCGGTGTAAGGCGTAGGCTGTGGTGCGGGTGAATGGCTATTGGTCATGAGTCCGTATGAGTCATGCTAGTGTTTATGCGCGAGTATCGCTAGAGGCCGAGGTACGAGGGCGGTGCGATGGCGAGTGATTGCGTGATTGTGGCGCAATATGACGTGATGCGGGACTGCGGAGCGGGAGCAGGATGTGCGGGGCGCCGAAGGCGATGTCAGGGTTAAGGGTTATGACGTAATGACATACCGAGGGCAAGCCCGAGGGGGCGAGAGCCATTGGATGAGCCTATCCGTGGGTGCGAGTCGTGTGGCGGTGAGCGTGTGCAAGTGCCGTGTATGCCGGGCGACTGTGAGGGAGTCCGGGGTCTCTTATGTATCTCTGGGGCGGCGTTGTCTTCGAGTGCTGGGATGTATCGCTAAATGGCCGGTGCCTGTCCAAGGCACGAGGGCTGTGCCGAGTGGCTGTGCGAATGGGTCTAGATCGTATCACGTGCTGGTCATGTGACTGGTGCGAGACTGTGCCGCGAGGCATCGCTGATAGATCGAGTATGGTCAGGTGACCGTGAGACTGTGGTCATGTGCAGGGAGCCGTGGCAGAGGCGAAGGCGACTATAGGGCGACGGGACGGGGAGCACTATATCGTAGGGCATCGGGGGGGTGCTAGAGTGCGTAGTGAGGGAGTGCGGGCGACTGAGCTAAGGGCCGAGAAAAGGAAAAAGAGTAATGCGGGCCCGTGCGTAGCATCGAGTACGGCGTGATCGTAACACTTCCCTCACAAGGCACCTGCTTATAAGGAGTTTGATCCACCTTTCCGTTCTGCTTCACTTCACTTCTTGCCCCCTTGTGCATCGCACCCGGGGCTCCTCATCTCGCTTCGTTCCACTCGACGCCTCCTTGCCTTTGTGCCTGAGGTCATTTCATTAAGAATTGATTCTCCTGTTCGCCGCTGTCACCCATTCGACCACCCCAAACACCCATCTATCACCAACCTTTTTGCTATCAGTAAGCAGAGCAAAGCCTGTGTCCCCCTTATTGACATGGAAGGACACTAGTGAACGGTACATGTGCCAAGTCGGCCCCCGCTGTTGTAGTTGGCAGCTCAACAGGCAGACACTGTCTAGTAGTTGCCCCTCACCCAGTTCAACCCGTCAACCTCCACCTTCTTGCCACTGTCACCTCCTGTCTCAAGGCCGACGCTGCTGCTGCTGCTGAGAGAGAGCAGAGAGAGCTGTGGGAAGAGATTGACCAGGTCATAGCAAATTGTGCCACGAGGTCCAGGGCATCAGATACGCCCACACTTGTCTATCTCCCATCCCCCATCGCTGACATCAATCCAAACAACTTCATTCCCCCATCTCCCGACTACTGCATCTGCTGTAGGCCGGATCGCCTTCGCCACCCCTTCCATTTCCCGCTATTCCACTCACACCCGAGACAGTCTGGGACATCCAGTACCGTACTGGTGTGCAATCTCAACAAGCCAGGCTGCCTCCGCCCAAGAAACCTTCTGAAGCGGCCCAGCAAGTTTCTTTAGTTATCCTTTTTGTACTTATTTCTTTGTGCCTCCCCCCCTTTTTAGTTTTAGCTTTCACTTCCAAGGATATTCCTGCTTTTCTTCTGGTATTCCCTTTTAGCCTCTTGTTTTATTTCTTTCTTGTTACTTGTGTTCTGCATTTATCGTCTTCTCACCCATGTTCAATTTGATCGCAATACCCTTTTGATTTCTTTGCAGTTACCCACAGGCGAATACTCCCTCATCATCTCCACCCCAACCGGCACACGAGGCCGCAACTTCCATTACAAAAACACCCCTACCAACTGGGCAGAGTCAGCACCCCAGGACGACTGGTAGTTTTTCTTTACAGATTCAATTGAACTAAAGTTCCCGGCTCCAGCTATAGGGGGATTACTAAGCAAGCTGAGAGAACGCCCATCGCATCCTGAAGGAAGAGTAATCAGGATTCTCAACAGGCCGCGTCCAGGAGACTATTGAGATCAGAAGACCGTAGTCCATGCGAGACCTCTAGCGCCGCTCCCATTTGAAAGGCCCAGCCACAGCTGGTATAAGAAACACAAGGTGCCAGTAATCAAGAAAGAAGTTCACTTTCAGTATGTTGCAGGTACTCCTCGATACCATTGCAGATCCTACTATTCCGCTACCGGACAAACTCGCTGCCATTGCGGCCGAGTTCACCACTGTTACTACCCAGAATGTCCAGCTGGCTCAATCTCTCCATGTATCCAACAATGAGATTATACGTCTCGAGCAGCTGGTAACCATCGGACAAGGAATGGTAGCCACTCTCCAGGGCCAAATAGCTGCAGTGGGCCCTCCAGGTACCACGAAGAAGGTTGAATTGTTTGCAGACCCGGGCGAATATGACAGGTCCATTGCCAAATTTGAAGAATGGTGGGCTAAGATAAAAGCCTGGCTCCACATCAATGCACATGTGGCCCCCGCTGGAAGTTATGAAGTGGTTGTGGCAGTACTATCCCAGCTCAAAGGACCAAAAGCTGGCCCATTCGCGCAAACATGCCTCACCCAGGGAAACGCATACCTATGGAAGGACTACATGGCCGAAATCGAAGGCCTCTTCTGGGCCACAAATCAGAAAGACTGGGCATGCCGACAGCTGGAGGAATTCAAGCAGCAGAACATGCAGACCGATGACTACCTCGTCCGCTGGGAGGCCTTGTACCAGCAAGCGCAGATCGATGACATGCACGTGATCCATTTCTTGGAGCAGAATACGGCCCGCCACATTATATTATAGATCTTCAAGGAAGGAAAGCACCAGAACAAGCCGGCGCTCTATTTGGACAACATTAGGAAGACCAGATGTGCAATGGAAGTGCTCGGCTTCATCAGGGGGTATGAAAGGAAGGCCCCTGCAAGGATTAGCAGTCGAGGGTTAGCATGGGAGAACACCAAAGAAGATGTATATGCCCTCCCAAGTAGTGATGTCCGCGCCAAGTGCTTCAATTGCAAACAGACTGGCCACAGAATTCGAGAATGCCGGAAGCCCAAGATCAACCAATGCCCAGCCTGTAAGTTTGTTCATGGTGGGCATAGTGCTTATTGCACCAAAAGGAAAACACTGCGGAGGATCCCACTAGTCAAAGATGAAGAACTCACCAGCTCCGAAGCGCTGGTTAGGATTGCTGAGTTGGCAGAAGAAATACGCAAGAGAAACAACCCAGAGATGGGTTTGGATTTTCTGATTGAAGGATCCCAGATGAAGGGAAAAGGCAGGGCCTAAGGAATGCATTGGGTGTTCCAAAGGCCGGTAAGATTCCAATGAAGTGCGCCCCTATCACCCATGTTATTATCTCTAAAGACCGAGAGTGGTGTATTCCCCTTAGATTGCCCAGTCTAGAGGAGTCCGCTTTCCAGTGGCTCAGCAGCAACTGTGAACCAAATGCCGTGCTTAATTCCTCTAACAAGTATATTCCCCCTCATGTGCACAAAGAAACCCCAACTAACCCACCACAGATTTGCATACTAGGGCAGCAAAGGAAGAAGGAGATACTTATGCAGGTCCAGATCAAGACCCGCACTGGCAACTTCATACTGGCATCCACTTTGCTCGACAGTGGCGCCCAGTCTTCATTTATACATCGAGAGTACGTCCGCCAAAACCATATCCCTACTGAAGAACTCGAACAGCCCATATACATGTACAATGCCAATGGGACCCTGAACAAAGCAGGGCCCGTAACCCATGCAGCCACTATTTTGGGGTATACTTGGCTGAAAGAACACAACCCACAGATCAATTGGAAGACCGGCATGGTCCACATGCCAGAGTGCCCAGAGCTATGCAACTACTCCGGAGTATTGCAGGTCATCCACAGAGCCGAAGAACTGGAAGTCCAGGTTGCCAAGGAGCAACGGTACACCGGAAAACAGCAAGAAGGAAAAACTCCTCGAGAGTTAGTACCCCCAGTGTATCATCACTACCTCAAGACCTTTGAGCAGAAGGAGTCCGAGCGAATGCTGGTTAGGAAGCCATGGGACCACACAATAGAGCTAAAAGACACCTTTGTCCCAAAGAAGGGCCGCAACATTCCCCTGAGCCCCCAAGAACAGAAAAAGGTGGACGACTTTGTGGATGAACAGCTCGCGAAGGGGTACATCTGGCCCTCCAAGTCTGAGCAGACTTCCCCGGTCTTCTTTGTGCCGAAGAAAGACGGGCGCAAATGCATGGTACAGGACTACAGGTACCTTAATGAGCATACAGTCTGCAACAACTATCTGCTCCCGCTCATCGCCCAACTAATCGATCAGCTCCGCACTGCCCAGCTCTTCACCAAAATGGATCTTCACTGGGGCTATAACAATGTTTGGATTAAAGATGGAGATGAATGGAAGGCAGTGTTCACTTGCCATCGCAGTATGTTCAAGCCACTGGTGATGTTCTTCGGCCTATGTAACTCACCGGCCACCTTCCAGACCATGATGAACGACATCTTCGTGGACATGTCCAAGAATATTATGGTATACATCAACGACCTCCTCATTTTCACCCCTTCCAATGACCGTAAAGCCCATGAAGCTGTAGTCCTGGAGGTCCTCAAACGCCTGCATGAAAACAACCTCTTTGTCAAGCCAGAGAAGTGCACCTTTGGAGTAAAGGAACTGGAGTTTCTAGGGATGATCGTAGGGGTAAATGGAGTGAGTATGGACCCGAGTAAGGTCACTGCCATAAAGGAGTGGCCCATGCCCACCACAGTCCAAGGGGTCCGGACCTTCCTAGGCATGGCCAACTTCTACCGCCGCTTCATCCAGGACTTCACCCATATTGTGCGCCCACTCCACAATCTAACCAAGAAAGACAAGCCCTTCTGCTGGACTGACCAGCGCCAGGTGGCCTTCGACCACCTCAAGGAGACTTTTACCACGGCCCCCGTTCTAGCATACCCAGACCATAACAAGAAGTACCGGCTGGAGTGTGATGCCTCTAGCTATGCAACCGGAGGGGTCCTTTTGGTGGAAGAAGAAGAGAAATGGCATCCCGTGGCTTATGTGTCCCATGCGATGATGCTGGAAGAACACAACTACCCTATCACCGATAAAGAAATGTTAAGCATAATCCGGGGGCTAGAGGACTGGCGGCACTATTTGGAAGGGGCCGAACAGCAGTTCAAGGTATGGAATGACCACAAGAACCTCAAGTGGTTCATGACCCACCAGAACCTCAACTGAAGGCAAGCCCGCTGGGCCCAGTACCTCTCCTGCTTCAATTTCAAGTGGTGCCACAAGTCCAGCACAACCATGGGAAAGGCCGATGCACTGTCCAGAAGAGAGGACTTGGCAGTAGGGGATACTGAAGATAACCATGATGTGGTGGTGATTCCCCCCGAGCAGATTCAGGTATGAAGGACCAAGGGTCGAAGAACTGAGGACGACGGGGAAAAGCAGACCAAGGAAGCAACAGTCCTGCACCACTCCGGAGATAGACTAACGGATCAGATCTCCCACGAAACCATCAAGCTTCCTGCCCTGGTGCAAAAGCGGCTAGAAGGCCAAGGATACCACATCGAGGACAGATGTCACATGAAGGATGGAAGAGTCTACGTGCCCCCAGCCTGCCGACCTGAGGTACTTCGCCTACACCACGATGTGCCAGTGGCCGGCCACCCAGGGGTTGCATGAATGGTAGAGTTGCTCCAGCGGCATTATGACTGGGCCTCCCTGGCCATTGATGTCACCGACTATGTGAAGAGGTGTCCGAGGTGCGCCCAAGTCAAACCCTCTAATAGACCTCCTGCCGGGGCCCTCTAGCCCTTGCCAATTCCCTCAGGCCCCTGGCAAGACATCTTGGTGGACTTCATCACTGGACTCCCTCTCTCCAACTCCTACACTGCCATACTCACTATTGTGGATCGGTTCTCCAAAGCGGTCGAACTCATCCCTTGCAACTCCACCTGCACATCCCTCAACCTCGCCGACATCTACCTGCATCATATCTGGAAGCACCATGGACTCCTGAAATCCATCGTCTCAGATCGGAGCCCCCAGTTCGCCTCACGCCTCATAACAGACCTCTGCCACCAACTCCAAATAGACCAACGACTGTCCACCACCTACCACCCGCAGACCGATGGACAAACTGAACGGATGAACCACGAGGTAGGACAGTACCTCCGGACTTATTGCGCAGATCACCCCAATTCATGGAGCGATTGGCTCCCACTCGTGCAATTCACCATCAACTCCAGAGTGTCCTCCGCCTCTGGCAAGTCCCCTTTCCAGCTCACCCACACCTATGCCCCGGTTCTCAGAATAGAACCTACTGTCACTAAGTCCCCCACTGCCGATAACCTCGCCAACCAGTATGCCGACCACTTGGCAGAAGCCCAGGAATGGCTCCACACCTCGCAAGATACGATGAAGCAAGCAGCCGCCGGTAAGTGTTCTTTGGCCCCCTCCTACTCCGTTGGGGATAAGGTTTGGTTATCCACTGACCACCTCTCTATTCCGGGCTCCCTCAAACTCACTAATCGCTGGATCGGGCCATTCCTCATCATCGGTCTCGTTGGCCCAAATGCAGTCTGCCTCGACCTCCCTGCTTCCTACCATATTCACCCCATCCTCAATGTCTCGCGGATTAAGCCGTTCATAGCCCTGCTTCCCAGTCAGCACCCTCCTACCCCCAATCCCTCTTCCCTGGCTGCTGACCCTGCTACCCTTGAATACAAGGTCAAGTATATCATCGACTCCCACCTGGCCGGCCGCGGCCTTCAGTATTTGGTCCATTGGAAGGGGTATGATATCTCCGAGCGCACTTGGGAACCCTGCTCCAACCTTGCTAACTCTCCTGATGCCCTTGCCGCCTTCCACCGTACCCACCCTTCCGCCCCTCGTTCTGTTCCCCACTCTGCCATTCGCGCTATTTTCCCTGGTGCCCATCTGGAATCTGGGCCTTAAGGAGGGGGTTGTGTTATGCTCACAGCTATGCTACATTCCATTCCTTCCTACATTGCCTTCTTTAGCCACTTTGACCCACGCCACAGCGCTGCGACTCAGTCTTGCCTAAGTCCTGTTCCCACACCGGTAAGCACAGATAGCTGCAGCATCTGGGCACCAGACCACGGTAGAGTAAAGCCCTGGTTACCCAGCTACTGATGCTGGCTGCAGCACTTAGGCAATCCGCAGTTGCAATGGTGCCATATATCGCCACCCACTCTCGCGCCTATAGCGATACTTGTGCATCGCACGCCATAGTATGCCATCTGTTCCCACTCCAATGGCATTAACCTCGCGATGGTGCCATTGCTCACCACTCTTTCTCACTCCAGTAGCATTTAGCCTGCAGCATTGCCCTGCTCGCACGGACCAGGCCA
>JBBPTI010000321.1:0-16268 GCA_038093995.1 Tylopilus aff. callainus | reverse complement strand
CACTCTCTCCTACACTTCCTTCTTTAGCTGCATCCACCCATGCCACAGTGCCGTGACTCGGTATTGCCTGAGTTCCTTTCGCACCCTGGCAAGCTTAGTACCCACAGCATTCCGGGCACTGGACCACGGTAGAGCAAAGACCTGATTACCTGGGTACTAATGCCACCTGCAGCACTTAGGCAATCTGCAGTTGCAATGGCACCATATGTCGCCATCCATTCCCACTCCAATAGCATTAACCTCGCGATGGCACCATTGCTTGCCATCCCTTCCCACTCCAGTAGCATTTGGCCCACAGCATTGCCTCCCTTGCACAGACCAGGCCAGTTTCTGCCTCGCACTTCCATATTTGGTAACTATGCCTGCCCTTAGCTAGTTTAGGCTCCGCTTGAACCTGTTCTGTAGTAGTATATAAGACTGCCTGTATTATATTGGAGCCCCAATCAATTCTTCTTGGGTCTTTCCTCACAAGGCACCCACTTATAAGGAGATTGGTCCATTTGTCCCCTTCACTTCACCTTTGCCACATGCCCCCTAGTTCTTTGCACCCAAGGTCATTTCATTAAGAATTGATTCTCCTCTTTGCTGCTGTCACTCTTTGACCACCCCAAAGGCCCCCATCATCATTTCTATCAGTATGCATAGCAGTACTGATGTCCCCTTACTAATGTCAAAGGACACTAGTGAACGCTACACATGCCCAGTTGGCCCCCGCTGTTGTTGTTGGCAGCTCAACAGGTGAACAGTGTCTAGTAGTCACCCCTCGCCCAATCATCCAGTGAATCTCACCTTATTTGCCACTGTCACCTCCCATCCCAAGGAGGATCTCACCACCACTGCAGAAGACCAAGCAGCAAGAGTTGTGGAAAGAGATTGACCAGTTGATCGCAGAAGTCGCTGTGAGGAACAAGGCAGCAGATATGCCCAATCTTGTTCATTCCCCCATCCCCAGTCACTGACACCGATCCGAACGACCTAGTTGTTCCAACACCCTCATCCTGCCTTCATTCACCCTTTCGCTGGCTCATCACAGAGGCTGAAGAGTCAACCCATCACTATGAGGTGCTGCCACCTGCACCAAACCACAGCTTGCAGCTCTCCTTCCCATTTTCCCTGACTACTGTGCCTGCTTCACCCTTGGAAGAGTACTCCCTTATTTTTGCTATACCTACTGGCCTGCCAGGCTGCAATTCCTGCTATGAAAGTATCCCTACCAACTGGGCTGAGTCAGCACCCTAGGATGACTGGTAGTTATCCCATTGGAAGAAGAAGAAGAAAAGAAGTTCCCGGTTCCAGCTATAGGGGGAATATTTAGCAAACCAAGAGAACACCCCATGCATCCTGAAGGAAGGGTAATCAGGATCCTCAATAGGCCAAGACCAGGAGACTATCGAGATCAGAAGACCATAGTCCACTCATGACCTCTAGCGCCATTGCCATTTGAAAGGTCCAGCTGCAGCTGGTACAAGAAGCACAAGCCACCTGTAGCAAAGAAAGAAGTATGCTTCCAATATGTCACAAGTACTCCTTGATATCATTGCAGACCCCACTATTCCACTACCGGACAAACTTGCTGCCATTGCAGCCAAGTTCACCACTGTCACCACGCAAAATATCCAACTCGCTCAATTGCTATACGCGTCTAACAATGAAATCATTCACCTTGAGCAGCTGGTAATGGTAGGACAAGGAATGGTAGCCATGTTACAAGGACAGATCACTGCCATGGGCCCGCCAGGTGAAACAACCCTTAGGCAGGGCTGCTAGTGAGCTGTAGGACAGTGAAGAGAGGACTAAGGACTAGAGCTAGAGGGAACCCAGGCATCGACTGAGGACTAAGGGGAAAACCCAAGATAACTTGAATGAGGATCTTGGGGCTTAATTGCCAGCCTTATATATGCTTACAGGTTGTTTGTACATATTGATATCCTATTACTACTTACAGGTGCTTTAGGGCAGACATGGATATGTGGGTCTTATGCCACTGGCCAGGAATGAGTCATGGGGAGTCACTGCACTGCCTTGCATAGCCCGGGCACCGATGACATGAGATTGTGTGATTATGGCATGATATGGTGTGATGATGATGTCATGGGGCTGAGCAAGGATGTCTGGACTGCTTACTAAGGTAATCACAGCTTGGTGCAGCCATCATGTGGCATGTGAATGCTGACAGCAAGTGGGGCTGGACAGATACCGGTGCCAGAATAAGGGAATAGAGCCTGAGAAGGAAGGAAAAAGATAGGGGCATGAGCAAGGTCGTAACACTACCCCCCTGCTAAAGCTCAACCTCCAGGTGAGTGGCAGGGGCCAGGCATGAAAAGATGGCAGCAAAGACCAAGTGGGAGATGGGACGAGGTGCAGAGGGGTGAGAACAATGGAAGTTACGAAGGGCCTCAAGGCAATGGGTAAGGTTAGAGGCCAGCTCCCATGTGTGGTCATCAGTGGAGTAGCCCTTCCAGTGGACGAGGTATTGAATGCCGCGGCCCTGGGAACAGGAGTTGACAATGAAATCAACTTCGTATTCTGTATCGTGTCCATCCATAATAAGAGCAGGGCCAGGCCGTGAATCAGGCTGTGAAGGCAGAGGCAGGGTATAGAGTTTTGTGCGGGAGATGTTAACCACTGGATGAATGCAGATGTAAGTGGGGAGTCGAAGGTGTACAGTGTTTGGCCCCTTCATGACAATGACAGGGAAGGGGCCAATCCATTGGTTAGTGAGCTTGCGACAAAGAAAGGGGAGTGTTAGATTGTCGGTCGTGAGCCAGACATGATTGCCAGCAGCATACAAGGAAGCGGGTGTTCGATGCATGTTTCCAGTGATTTCCATTTGATCTCAGGCCTTTGCCAGATTCTCCTTCGTCTGTTGGAGTATGGTCTGGTAGTCAAGGGCCAGTGCAGAGGTGGCGGGGGATTTAGAATCTTGGGGCTCTATTCCCATCTGGGGGAGGTATGTGTGTGTGACCTGAAAAGGAGAGAATTTAGAAGCAGAGGACTGCTTCGCATTCAGGGAGAATTGGGCCAGGGGCAGCCAGCACGCCCAATCAGTCTGTTGTTCAGTGCAGTACAAGCGTAAATAGGAGCCAACCTCTTTATTTACCCATTCTGTCTGTCTGTCCATTTGTGGGTGATGAGCTGTTGACTTTTTTACTGAAATCTCTAACTGTGCACATAACGAAGTCATTAAGGTGGTGGTGAATTGCGGCCCTCGATCCAAGACAATGGATTGGGGTAGCCCGTGATGTTTCCACACATGGGTCAGATACAAGTCCACGAGTTCGGCTGCCATACATGTCTTTGCACAGGAGATCAACTCTACCTCTTTTGAGAAGTGGTCTACAACTGTGAGAATGGTGTCATGTCCTCCCGCTTGGGGTAGGTCTGTAATAAAATCCACCAAAATGTCCTCCCAGGGACCGTTTGGGACTGGTAAGGGCTGGAGCTCCCCTCATGGCGGTTGATTGCTTGGTTTGGCCTAAGCACAACAGGTGCAGGCCTGCACATACTTCTCTACATCTTTTCTCATTCCTGACCAAGTGTAGGATCAGGCAAGGAGCTCCAGCATTCAGTGTACTCCAGGGTGGCCACTGACTGCGTGATCATGATGGAGCATAATAATCTGTGTGTGTAGATCTGGGGGTACATAGATCCGGTCACCCTTTTTCAACACTTGGTCTTCGATGGTATACCCCTGAGCCATCAACTTCTTGAGGGTGCTTTCAGGGAGGCGTATCGTCTTGTGTGAGATTTCGTCAGCAAGTTCATCTCCAGGAGTTACTACCTCCATTGCTTCTCCGTCTTTTCCTACCTGTTGTATCTGTTCAGAGGGTATCACCAATACGGCCTTGTTATCCTCTTCACCACTGCTGATCAAATCCAATTGTTGGGATAGGGCGTCTGCCTTTGTCATCAGTGTCCCTGCTTTATGACACCATTTAAAGTTAAAATGGGATAGATACTGGGCCCATTGTGCCTGTCATCAATTCAGGTCCTGCCATGTCATGAACCAGGCAAGATTCTGATGATCATTCCAGATTTTGAACTCATGGCGAGTGCCCTCCAGGTAGTGTCTCCACCCTTCCAATGCTGAGACCATGCTTAGCATTTCTTTGTTGGCAATGGGATAGTTGCATTGTTCAGGTGTCATGGAGTGGGAAGAGAAGGCAACCGGATGCCATTGGTCTTCTTTCTGTACCGATAGCACTGTACCGACTGCACTGTTACTGGTGTCACTCTCAAGCTGATAGCGGCAGTTGTTGTCAGGGTATGCTAACACTGGTGCGGAAGTGAACCGTTGCTTCAATCCTTGGAAGGCTGACTCACATTGTTCCATCCATTCAAAGGTGAGCCCCTTCTTTGTTAGGTTGTGAAGAGGTTGGGCGATGCTGGCGTAATCCTTGATAAAGTGTCGGTAGAAATTTGCAAGTCCAAGGAAGGCTCTGGTTTGACATAGGATAGTTGGGGAGGGCCAGTCCATGACTGCTTTTACTTTCCCAGGGTCCATCTGAATCCTGTCTGGACTTACTATCATTCCAAGAAATTCTACCATTGTGGTGGAGAAAATGCATTTCTCAGGTTTAACAAACAGATCATTTTCTTTTAATTGCCCCAATACTTCTAACACCTTTTGCTCATGAGCTTGCTGGTCGTTGCTTTGAGAAAAGATCAGTAAGTCATTGATATATACTACCACATCAGGCATGTCTGAAAACAGATTGTTCATCATGGTTTGGAAGATAGCAGGTGAGTTGCAAAGTCCAAAGAACATCACTGTTGGTTCATAGGCCCCTTTATGGCAGATGAAGGCCGCCTTTCACTCGTCCCCTTCTTTGATCCAGACATTGTTGTAACCCCACCGGAGGTCCATCTTGGTGAAGATTTTCGCCTCCTTTACTTTATCGACAAGTTGGGAAATGAGGGGGAGAGGGTAATTATTGCGAACAGTGTGCTCATTTAGATATTGGTAGTCTTGGACCATCCTCTTCCTTCCATCTTTTTTGGGAATGAAGAACACTGGGGACGTTTGTTTGGACTTTGAGGGTCAGATATACCCCTTTCATAGTTGGTTGTCGACAAACTCTTCAACCTCCTTCTGTTCAATTGGACTTAGAGGGATGATCCGTCCCTTCTTCGGCTTAAAAGAGTCCTTCAAGTCGATTGCATAATCCCAGGGTTTTCATAGTGGCATCCATTCTGATTCTTTCTGTGAGAAGACTCACCAATACCAGTGATACACCTTTGGCACGAGTTGTAGGGCTTCTTCAGGTTGTGACATGGCCTGTCCTTCCTTGCCCCAGCTCCTTTGTTCAGCATGTGCCACTTCTTCCACTTCTTGTGCATGGGCTGCTTGGGCAGTCCTTTGGTAGTTACAGGTTTCAGGGCAGTCTGCAAACTCAACCCATCCAGTCTTCCAATTAATCCAGGGATTACATTGTTATTCCCGATATTCAATACATACACTCAGAGCAGCTTCCGGTGTCCATTGACATTGCAATATACCTCCACCTCTTCCATAATCCTTCCTCCCACATTCTCGGAGCCATCAGCATTATGTACTATAATAGTGCAACAGGCAGTTAGTGTGGGAATACGATTCCTCCGTACAAAGTCCTGATTAATGAGTGTTAGATTTGCGCCACTATTGATCAATGCTTCTGCATTCACGTAGTGCTTCTCGGTCAAGGGTTTAATCTATATTGTCAGCTTTATTTCTTTTCCTTTGTAAATTACCCTCATATACATCCTTAACATTTCTGGGGTTTTGCTGGTGGAGTTAGGGGAATCAAGCACAGGTTTAGTATCTCAGTCCCTGCCGGGCTCATTGGAAGACCCCCCTAGACCAGCTACGTTAGATACTAGAGTTGTCAGCGTGGTTATGAGTTTCATTAGTTCCACCAAGAAATGATTATTAGCCTTGGAAACACCCAGATTGTCTCCTAGGCTCTGCCTTTTCCCTTCTGCTCTTTCTCGGCATTGGGAAAATCCTCCTCCCTGGCTGGCACAGCTCAGACTTTGTTTGGTGCTAGGGCAATCCTTCATGTCTGCCTTCTTTTGCAGCAGAATTAATGTCCTCCTCTGTGGAAGTGGCAATCTGGACATTGGTTCTTCGGCTTCTTGCAATTTCAGGCTATATGTCCGGTGCCTTTACAATTAAAGCATTTGCTGGGGGTTCCTTTTATGGCAAAGACGTCCTCTTCATCTGCTTTCTCAAGGCAGTCTACATCCATGTGATCCCCACGGGATTGATAACCCTGGGGTCATCCCCTAATAAACATGAGGGCTTCCATGGTGCATCCTACATCTCAGATATTTTGAAGGTAGTCCACCGGCATGGACTTCTGGGCTCCTTCTTTGAAGATCTGGAGAATGATGTGCTGGGCCATATTCCTTTTGAGTAGCTGGATAGTGTGACTGTCATCAATACCAGCCATCTGATAGAGCACCTCCCATCAGACTAAGAAGTCATTGGTCCAGAGAGTGTCTTGTCATAACTGCTCAAGCTGGGCGATGGCCCAGTCCTTCTGATTCATGGAGCAAAAGAGGCTCTCCATTTCTTGTATGAGCTCATCCCAGGTATATGTTTGGCCTCATCGGAGGTGCGTCTGGGTGAAGGGTCTGGCCTTCAGTCCTTTCAGTCAGGATAAGACTGCTGTTACTGCTTCGTAGCTTTTCAGAAGGATGGTAGACTGGTTAGTATGGAGCCATGCTTTAATCTTGGCCCACCACTCCTCAAACTTAGCAACTGATCCTTCATAATCTCCAGGATCTGCGAAGACTTCCACCTTTCGGGTGGCCTTCCCTCCGGCTGTAGCAGTGTTATTGAGATTAGACATGGTCTGCTCAAGAGCGGCCACATCTTTCAGTAGGGCAGCGGTCTTCTTTTGTTCCTCAATGCAACCGTTGTAGAGTTGTTGGTTTTGTTTTGTTAGTGTCATGAACTCTAATGCAACGGCGGCAATCTTGTCCTCCAATGTGAGGTTCGGGTCGGTGAGGATTTGGAGTGTGGACTGTGACATAGTGTCGGACTACATGTGTTTTCAGTATGTGAACTCTTTTTCCATCACAGATCACCCAGGTTCTTCTTCTGTATTCCTCAATTACAGCTGGGTGCCTAGTCAATCTGTATGGAGTGGATCTAACCGGTGGTATCTGTGGTCAGTTGATTGGTCTGGGTCGCTTCTGTTTGTCCTCCTTCCATCAGAGTCACGTAAACAGTTGTCCTATGATAATTACTCGAGGTCTCGAAGAAGAAAAGGTTTTTATTTAATAACTACCAGCCATAGTTCTGCTGTGGCTGTTCTTCTTCTGCATGGATCACTTGTCTCTTGTATCTGAATGTGAAGGAGTAGGCTCCTTCCCTTGCAGCGATCTGGAGTTGTAGGGGGGTAAGCTCTCATGCAATGAGAGAAAGAAGACAAAGTAAAAAGTAAGTGAAAAGGGTGGCAAAAAAGATAATGAGGAAAGTATGTATGAACAGCAGGAGCTGTACTATCATAGAAGGGAGTGGATATGGGCAAGAAGAATACCTATCAGTAAATGTAGGTAAGCATGGATAAGGAGATGAGGGGTAATAGTAGCAGGAGCTACTAGTAGGGTACTAAAGGTCATGAGGGCGGTGCAGAGATGCACAAGGGTGAAGGCATCCTGGACCGTTATCTGGTCGGACAAGGGTGGCAGCAGTGTGGCAGCAGGCAGCTCTGGCTGTAGCAATTTTCTCACAGTGGGTGAGATGGGCTTCTTCAATGAGGAACCTTGCTCAGTTCTCTTGCCAACAACGATACTCTTCGTCGAGGCAGTGGCGGGTGTTGGGGGATGTCGGGTCTTGATAGGGACCCTTGAGATCGTTCAGGTCAACTGACTCAGGTGGGGTTGACTCATGCTTAAGGGAGGGGGCAGGCGACGGGGGTAAGACTAAGTCCTCCTCCTCTTCCTTTTTTACTTCTCTATACTCCCCTGCTAACCTCCTTTCTCTTTGGGTGGCAGCAGAGGCAGGGTCGAAGACTTGGGTGAATAGATGGGGGTGCTCCTCTACAAAGAGGTGGGCACTGGTGGTGAGGGTGGTGACATCGAGTGCATACTCAGAATGCAGGACGGAAATCTGATCTGGGTTCACTGGGGCAGAGGGCTGTCAGTAATGACAGCTGATGACTCTGCAGAGCTCACTACTGGTGATGGGCTTTGGGGTGGCGATGGTGATGGTGAAGCAAAATGATTCGAGTTATAATGAAACAACCCTTAGGTGGGGCTGCTAGTGAGCTGTAGGACACTGAAGAGAGGACTAAGGACTAGAGCTAGAGGGAACCCAGGCATCGACTGAGAACTAAGGGGAAAACCCAAGATAACTTGAATGAGGATCTTGGGGCTTAATTGCCAGCCTTATATATGCTTATAGGTTGTTTGTACATATTGATATCCTATTACTACTTACAGGTGCTTTAGGGCAGACATGGGTATGTGGGTCTTATGCCACTGGCCAGGAATGAGTCATGGGGAGTCACTGCACTGCCTTGCATAGCCCGGGCACTGATGATGCAAGATTGCATGATTATGGCATGATATGGTGTGATGATGATGTCATGGGGCTGAGCAAGGATGTCTGGACTGCTTACTAAGATAATCACAGCTTGGCGCAGCCATCATGTGGCATGTGAATGCTGACAGCAAGCAGGGCCGGACAGATACTGGTGCCAGAATAGGGGAATAGAGCCTGAGAAGGAAAGAAAAAGATAGGGGCACGAGTGAGGTCATAACACCAGGAACCTCAAAGAAGGTAGAACTCTTCACCAATCCAGGTGAGTATGACAGCTCCATTGCCAAGTTCAAGAAATGGTGGGCCAAAATGAAAGCATGGCTCTGCATCAATGCTCATGTCACCCCTGCTGGAAGTTACGAAGCAGTTATAGCAGTCCTGTCCCAGCTTAAAGGACCAAAAGCTGGCCCCTTCACATAGACCTGCCTCGCCTGAGGCAAGGCCTATCTGTGGAAAAACTGCAAAAATGAAATACAAGGCCTCTTCTGTACTGCAAACCAGAAAGACTGGGCCTGCAAATAGCTGGAGGAGTTCAAGCAGTGGAACATGCGGACCGACAACTACCTAGTCCACTGAGAGGCCCTATACCAGCAAGTGCAGATCAACAACACACACATGGTCCATCTCTTGGAACAAAACACTGCCCAGCATATCATTCTACAGATCTTCAAAGAAAACAAGCACCAGGACAAGCCGGCACTCTATATGGATCATATCAGGAAGACCAGATGTGCAATGGAAGTGCTCGGCTTCATACAGGGGTATGAAAGGAAGGCCCCTACCAGGATTAGCAGTTGAGGGTTAGCATGGAAGAACCTTGAAAAAGATGTATACACCCTCCCCAGCAACAATGTCCGTGTGAAGTGCTTCAACTGCAAACAAGCCAGCCACCAAATCTGAGATTGCTGGAAATCCAAGATTAATCAATGCCTGGCCTGTAAGTTTGTTCATGGCAGGCACAGCACCTACTGCACCAAAAAGAAAACACTGCAAAGGGTTCCACTCACAGAAGATGAAGAATTCACCACCAGAGAGCCCCCTATCAGGATAGCAGAGATAGCTGAGGCCATCCAAAAGAGAAGCAACCCCAAAGAAGAATCAGGTTTTCAAGCTGAAGAATCCCAGGAGAAGGGAAAAGGCAGGGCCTAAGGAATGTGTTGGGTGTTCAACAGGCCAGTAATGTTTCAAAGCACGCCCCCATTACTCATGTTATCCTCTCTAAGAACCAAGAATGGTGTATCCCCCTTAGATTGCCCAGTCTAGAGGAGTCTGCTCAGCAGCTCAGCAGCAACTGTGAACCAAATGCTGTGTTTAATTCCTCTAATAAATATATGCCCCCTCACATGTCCAAAGAAATCCCAACACCACTGCAGATACATATTCTAGGACAACAGAAATGAAAAGAGATCCTCATGGATGTACAGATCAAGACCCAAACAGGCAACTTCTCACTGGCATCTGCCCTGCTTGATAGTGGTGCCCAATCCTCATTCATCCATTGAGACTACATCCACCAGCACCACATCCCCACTGAAGAACTCCCACAGCCCATTTACATCTATAATGCTGATGGAACCCCAAACAAAGCTGGACCCATGACCCATGTGGCCACTGTCTTATTGGAATACCAGGATCATGTGGAAAAGACCCATGTCGAAGTAACAGATCTAGGAAGTAAGGATCTCATTCTAGGATATACCTGGCTGAAAGAGCACAACTCCCATGTCAATTGGAAGACCGGTTCAGTCACATTACCAGAGTGTCCAGAGTTATGCAACTACTCTGGAGTATTGCAGGTCATCTGCAGGGCAGAGGAACAGGAGATTCAGGTTGCCAAGGAGCAAAAGGACACTGGACAAAAGCAAGAAGGAAAAGCTCCATGGGAGTTAGTACCCCCAGTGTACCACTGCTATCTCAAGACCTTCGAGCAGAAAGAGTCCGAGTGGATGCCAATTTGAAAACCATGGGACCACACCATCGAGTTGAAGGACTCCTTTGTGCCCTGGAAAGGGTGTAATATCCCTCTCAGCCCCTAGGAGCAAAAAGAAGTTGATGACTTTGTCGATGAACAGCTGGCAAAGAGCTACATCTGCCCCTCAAAGTCTGAGCAGACCTCACTGGTCTTCTTCATGCCAAAGAACGATGGTCGCAAGTGCATGGTACAAGACTACCAGTACCTTAATGAACACACAGTGCACAACAACTATCCACTTCCCCTTATCGCCCAGTTAGTAGACAAGCTCTGCACTGCTTGCCTATTCACCAAGATGGACCTCCAATGGGGGTACAATAACATCCAAATCAAAGAGGGAGATGAATGGAAGGCTACCTTCACTTGCTACCATGGGGCTTTCAAGCCCCTAGTCATATTCTTCAGTTTGTGCAATTCCCCAGCCACCTTCCAGACCATAATGAACAAAATCTTTGCCGACATGGCTGAAAACATCATGGTGTATATTGATGATCTCCTCATCTTTATCCCCTTGGATGACTGAAAAGCCCATCAGGCAGTAGTGCTGGAGGTTCTAAGGCGATTGGAAGAAAACAACCTCTTCATCAAGCTGGAGAAATGCACCTTCAGGATACAAGAGCTGGAATTTCTTGGAATGATCATTGGAGTAAACAGGGTAAGCATGAACCCAAGCAAAGTTACTGCCATAAAGGAATGGCTGGTTCCAGTGAATGTCTGAGGAGTAAGGACCTTCTTGGGGATGGCCAACTTCTATTGGCGGTTCATATAGGACTTTGCCCATATCACATGGCCATTTCACGATTTGACCAAGAAAGATGAACCCTTCTGTTGGACGGATAAATGACAAAAGGCCTTCGATCATCTCAAAGAGGCTTTCACCACAGCCCCCATACTAGCATACCCCAACCATAACAAGAAATACCGGCTCAAATGTGATGCCTCTGCCTATGCAACCAAAGATGTGCTCATGGTTGAAGAAGATGAGAAGTGGCACCCCATAGCATACGCATCCCATGCCATGACACCGGAAAAGCACAACTACCCCATTGCCAACAAAGAGATGTTGAGCATAATACAAGGGTTGGAAGACTGGTGTCACTACTTGGAAGGGGCTGAATAGCAGTTCAAGGTGTGGAATGACCATCAGAATCTCACCTGGTTCATGACAAGGCAGAACCTCAACTGAAGGCAAGCTTGATGGGCCCAGTATCTGTCCTGATTTAACTTCAAGTGGCGCCACAAACCTGGATTGACAATGGGAAAAGCCAATGCGCTGTCCCAGCACAAGGACCTAGCAGTAGGAGATGCAGAGGACAACCACAATGTGGTGGTAATTCCCCCTGAGCAGATACAGGTACGCTGAACAAGGAAGTCTGTGCCGGTGGAGAAAGACCCACAGGGAATAACAGAGGAAACCACCATTTTATACCACTCCGGGGATTGCTTAACCAATCAGATCTCCCATGAAACCATCAAGCTCCCACATCCAGTGCAAAAACAGTTGGAAAGCCAAGGATATCACATTGAAGATGGTTGCCACATAAAGGATGGTAGGATATATGTCCCCCCAGCCTATAGGCCTGAGGTGCTCCATCTGCACCATGATGCTCCAGTGGCAGGATATTCAGGGGTTGCCCGAACCATAGAGCTCCTAAAATGCCACTACGACTGGGGCTCCCTCCATGCTGATGCTGCCAACTACATCAAAAGATGCCCAAGGTGCACCCAGACTAAACCCTCTAACTGACTGCCTGCAGGGCCACTTCAACCTCTACCAGTATCTGCAGGTCCATGGTAGGATATCACAGCTGACTTCATCACCAGACTTCTGCTCTTGAACTTGTACACTGCCATCCTCACCATTGTCGACCACTTTTTAAAAGCAGTTGAACTTGTCCCTTGCAATTCCACCTGCACTTCCCTTGATCTCACCAACATCTACCTGCATCATGTCTGGAAGCACCACAGTCTTCCTGAATCCATTGCATTTGACCATGGCCCCCAGTTTGCATCCTGTCTTATGACTGATATCTGCTGGCAGTTGCAGATTGACCAGCAGCTCTCGACTGCATACCACCCACAGACCGATGGACAGACGAAGCAAATGAATCAGGAAGTTGGTCAGTACCTCCGCACCTATTGTGCTGACCACCCCAACTTGTGGAGTGACTGGCTCCCTCTTGCCCAGTTTACTATCAATTCCAGGGTCTCCTCTGCCTCCAGAAAAACCCTCTTCCAGCTTACCCATACATACTCACCAATTCTCAGAGTCGAACCCACCATGACCCCATCACCCATGGCCAACAACCTCGCTAACCAGTATGCCAATCATCTGGCAGAAGCCTGGGAGCATCTCTGCACCTCCCAAGATACAATGAAGCAAGCAGCCATGGGTAAGCATTCTCTGACCCCCTCCTACTCCATTGGGGATAAGGTTTGGCTCTCCACTGAACATCTTTCCATCCCTGGGTTGCTGAAGCTTACAGATTGCTGGATCAGGCCCTTCCCCATCAGCAGACTTGTCAGCCCAAATGCTATTCATCTTGAACTCCCCCCTTCCTACCAAATCCACCCGGTCCTTAATGTCTTGCAGGTGAAGCCCTTCATTGCCCTGCTTCCTGGGCAGATCCCTCCTATCCCCAATCCCTCTTCTCTGGCTGCTGACCCTGCTACCCCTGAGTACAAGGTTGAGTTCATTGTCGACTCCCACCTCTCTGGCCACAGCCTCTAGTACCTTGTTCACTGGAAGAGGTATGATATCTCCGAATGAACGTGGGAGCCTCACTCTAACCTCGCTAATGCCCTGGACACCATTGCCACCTTTCACTGTGCCCATCCCCCTACCCCTTGTCCTGTCTCCAGCTCTGCCATTCATGCTATCTTCCCTTCCGCCCATCTGGAATCTGGACCTTGAGGAAGGGGACATGTTATGCTCATGGCTATGCTACATTCCATTCTTTCCCTACATTCCCTAGTTTAGGCAGAAGTACTCATGCCACCTTGCCGCAACTTGGCTACATCCAGGCTCTGTTTGCACACCAGCTGTCAGGTATCTGCAGCATTCCAGGCACTGGACCATGGTAGAGTAAAGATCTGATTACCCAGATACTCACACCACCACAGCAATTAGCCATCCACAGCCTGGATCGCACAATCACACACCATCCACAGCACCCAGCAGCACAACCAATTGCACAAGGCGTGCATATCATATGATTCTGTCTTTATCTTTTACAGCCAATGGCACATCCTGCACACTCGCACCATAGCATGCCATTCTTTCCCACTCCAGTAGCATTTAGCCCACAGCATTGCCCTGCTTGCATGGACCAAGCCAGCTTCCCTCTCACATTTCCATATTTAGTATTCTTGCCTGCCCTTACTTACTTTAGTCTTTGCCTGAATCCTTTCTGTAGTAGTATATAAGACTGCCTGTATTATATCGGAGCCCCAATCAATTCTTCTTGGGTCTTCCCTCACAAGGCACCCATATACTAGGAGATTGACCCACCTTCCTGTTTTACTTCGCTTTCACTACACACCTCCTAGTGCCTAGCACCCAAGGTCGTTTCAATGATGGTCTTCTGATCTCACCAATCTCCAGGTCTCGGCCTATTGAGGATCCTGATTTTCCTCAGCTCTTGGCACTTCTTTGGTTTGCTTATTAATCCCCCTATGGCTAAACCAAGAGCAGTTCTGATTTCAAAAAGAATAACTACCAATCGTTGGTTGGTTCTGCTGGCCAACCATTGCTATTGGTATTGTATTTAAAAGTCTCTCTGCATAATGCAGTAGCGGAGGTAGCACCTATGGAATACTCACTGTAAGGTGTGTGGAGGAAAAGAATAAGGGTATTACAGTTCATTTGACTGTGCAAAGAATGAAGTAAGTAAGAAACGCAAACAACAAGAAACTGATAAAACAAGAGGTTAATAGGGAGTAGTAAAAGAAGATGGGGAACATCCACAGGTACAAAAAGGAGAACAAGAAGTGAGTAACAAGTAAGAAATAAAAGGTTTAGAGAAATTTGGTGGATTGCCTTAAACTGTTTCAGGGGCACAGGTAACCAGGGGTTCGTTCGCTGTGAACGATATTTGAACCAGCAGGTCTGCTTGGCTGAGATCAGCGTTGTGGGTGACGGAAGGGATAAGGTCTATTGCAGGCACAATAGTCTGGCAAGGAGGAGATGGGGCAAGTGAGTTGTGCCTCAATAAAGGCAGCGTAGGCGGTGCACTGGTGTTGATGTTCTTCTGCCTCAGCTATGAGGTGATGGAGGGTGGCAGGTGATAGAGGTGGTGGGGTAGGTGGGTTAAAGTCGTTGGGGTCAAGGTCAGCAAAAGGATATGGGAAATAAACTGGGTCAGGCATAGCTGACAAAGCCTGAGTACTCCTCACACTCCACTCAGCAATGTGGGTGTTGAACTCCTCCTGAAAGTCCTGCTGAGTCCTTTCTAACTCAGTGGCAGTGTCAGCTTTGAGACACGAAGCAATGGTGGCAAGGAGGTCAAGATTGATGGGGTGCTGTGGGCAAGGGGCAAATACTAGACACTGTCCAACTTCTTGCTCAGCCATGAGAGAAGCAGGGGCCAATTGGGCACAATGAGCATTTACTAGTTTCCTTCATCGTTAGAAAGGCTGAACGATGGTACAATATGGCTCACTGCAG
The DNA here is from genome assembly GCA_038093995.1 of Tylopilus aff. callainus. Classification (NCBI taxonomy): domain Eukaryota; kingdom Fungi; phylum Basidiomycota; class Agaricomycetes; order Boletales; family Boletaceae; genus Tylopilus; species Tylopilus aff. callainus. The sequence continues at coordinate 1,100 of JBBPTI010000321.1, read as the reverse complement.
TAAGAGTTCTGAGGGTTTGGGAGAGCAGAGGGGTGCTTTGGGGAAGTTGAAGAGCAATGATGGTGAAGCAGCAATTGATTCTTAATGAAACAACCTTGGACACTAAGTATCTGTCAGCTGCGTAGCGGAGGGTGTATGAAAGTGTATGAAAGGTAGTGGTATCAATTGAGCTCCTTATAACTGGGTGCCTTGTGAGGGAAGACCCAAGAAGAATCAATTGGAGTTCCAACAATTACACAGGGGGTTTATATACTACTTGCTACCTAGGTTAAACTCCATTTGAATATCATAAGGGCAGGCCAAGTTACTAAATAAGGTAGTGCCAAACAAAAACTGGCCTGGTCTGTGTGAGAGAGGCTGTTCTGAGAGGTTTCAGCTATTGGCATGGGATCGGATGGCGAGTGATGGTGCAATAGCAGGAGTTCTGTGATTGGAGGAAAAAGAAAATAAGGGAATCATATGATATGTGGGAGAAGTGCCATTGGCATGGAATCAACATGTGTAAGTGTGGTGAGTGATGGCACAATCTGCAATTGCTATGGTATCAGCTGCTTAGGTAAAAGGGGCTTTGTGCTACCTTGGTCAGGTGCCCTGATGTTGTAAGCATATGCTGAGGTGGCATGAGAGCAAGGGTGGATGCTACTGAGTCGTGGCTCTTGTGGCACAGGTACCTATGCCTAAAGAAGGGAGTGTAGGGAAGAAGAAGTGAAAGTGTAGTGCTTGGGCATGAAGTGTAACAATTCCAGCCTTCTTCAAGTGAAGACAAATTGTTTGGGTAGAGATGGATTGATTCTTGACATCCTGAAGAGTTTTGGTGACCTAGACTGTATTTTCAGCCTTTCCAAAACCAATAAGACAAATGACATGTTGCATGTCAGTTAGAGTAATGATGGAAGGATGACCAGGAGAGGGCTTGACCAAGTCTGGACAAAGTCTGGAGTGAATTCTACTGATGGTAGAGTGGTTTACACCAATAGCAAGGGATATTTGGTGAGTGGATTGACCCAATTCCAAAAAGTTAATGATTTGATTGGTTTAATCAAGAGAGAGGGATTTCATGGTGGTAATAGTGGAAGAAGAGTGGTGTTGTGGTTTGTTTG
>JBBPTI010000320.1:0-16294 GCA_038093995.1 Tylopilus aff. callainus | reverse complement strand
AAAAATTGATTGAGAGCATGCCTAGGAGAGTTCAGGCAGTGCTTAGGGCCAAGGGAGGCTATACCAAGTACTAATAATATCCAAATATCCTTGTCAATTCAAAAGTGAAAAAACCCATTCCATGGTATTGCTGTTTTGTGATGGCCATATCTCCACAGCCTGTGAACCAAATCACATGACCCAAGAGGCGATTTTGTAGCCAGGGGTATGTACTATTTATGTCTCCACCAGACCTAAGCGAAATTCCCACAGTGTTTGGCAGTGCGCTTCGTGCACTGCTATTGGGGTTAGCATGGAAAGGGTTTTTGGAGTCACTGTAGGTACAGTATTGCTCACTACTGTGAGAGTCTGGGTAATTGAGAGAGAGGGGTAGGGTGCTTTGGGGAAGTCAAAGAGCAATGATGGTGAAGCAGCAATCGATTCTTAATGAAACAACCTTGGGTACTAAATACCTTTGGCTGTGTAGCAGAGGATGTATGAAAGTGTACGAAGGTAGTAGTGAATGAGTCAAACTTCTAGTAAAGCAGGTGCCTTGTGAGAAAAGACCCAAGAAGAATCAATTGGAGTTCCAACAATTACATGGGGGGTTTATATACTACTAGCTACCTAGATTGGAACTCCGTCTGAATAGCATAAGAGCCGGCCAGGTTACTAAGTAAGGAAGTGCGAGACAAGAACTGGCCTGGTCCATGTGAGTGGGGTGGTACTGAGGGGTATCAGCTATTGGCATGGGATAGGATGGCAAGTGATGGTGTAATAGCGGGAGTTCTGTGATTGGAGGAAAAAGGAAATAAGGGAATTGTACAATATGTGGGAGATACACCATTGGCATGGGAGCAGTGTGCGTGAGCATGGTGAGTGATGGTGCCATTTGCAGACATTCTGGTATCAGCTGCTTAGGTAAAAGGGGCTTTGCGCTATCTTAGTCAGGTGCCCTAATGCTGTAAGCTTATGCTGAGGTGGTGTGGGAGCAAGGGCAGATGTTACCAAGTCATGGCACTGTGGCATGGGTACCTATGCCTAAAGAAGGGAGTGTAGGAATGAAGGGAGCAAAAGTGTAGTGCTGGAGGCATGAAGCATAACACAGTGCACTGGGGGTGCAAGTGCTGGAACTGTGCAAAGCACAGGCTGAACTCTAAAGACTAAGCAAAAGCTTATTAACAATGAAATGTGAAATGGAATGAGTCAAGGTCTGAATAGACAAGGCAGTATAAATAAGGAAGTAAGTCCAGAGATCAACAGACAGGAGATTGGAAATGTGGAGATAGACTTAGCAAATTTGTGGGATATGACAGTACCTACCCTTCTTGATTCTGGCTCTACTCATTGCTTCATAGACTCTACTTTTGTAAAGAAGAACAATATCCCTACATACTCCATCCCTCCAATCCTCCTTCATCTTTTCAATGGGTCCTCATCTGCTTCCATTTCCTCCACCATAGACCTAACACTTTCCTTTGCTACGGGCAAAACCACCTCCAATACATTCTATGTAACCTCATTGGATTCATCGTGTTCACTAGTATTAGGACATTGCTGGCTTGCCCATTATAATCTGTTGATTAACTAGGCTATGAGCAGCATCACATTCCAATCTTCTAGCACAAGAATGCCAATCCTGATGTCAAGTTCTGCCCTTCCAGGGCCCAACTCCAGAATACCCATATCTGATACTCAGCACTCCCCAGAAGAAAACACCACAGATTTGCCCAAGGCACCTGGACTTTGATGCCCACCCATTTCCTTTGTCAATGCTGCAGCTTTCAAGTGAGCATGCAAGATGAAAGGCTCAGTCCAGTTCACCATCTCCCTCCACTCACTCTCTGCTTGTGCTGCTACAGTCACTGATGATCATGAGGAACCTATAAGCCTCTTCAGAGTTCCTCTGGAGTATCATGAATTCAAGGATGTCTTTAGCAAGAAGAAGGCCAACACACTCATGCCTCATTGGCCCTTCAACCTGAAGATCAAGCTGGAGGAAGGTGCAATACCTCCAATAGAAAAGATCTATTCCATGTCCTCTTCCAAACAAGAGTCTCTCCAAGACTTCCTGGATGAACATCTGGTGATAGGCTTCATTCACCAATTGTCCTCACCTCATGCTGCCCCTATTCTTTTTGTCCAAAAGAAAGACAGTTCTCTCCACTTATGCATCAATTTCCAAGGATTAAACAAAATCACAAAGAAAGACCATTACCCACTTCCCCAACCTCTGATCTTCTGAATGCCCCTAGCAGTGCCAAGATTTATACAAAGCTTGATCTTTGGCATGCCTACCATCTGGTTCACATTGCTGAAGGAGACAAGTGGAAGACCTCCTTCTGGACCCACTATGGATCTTTCAAATGGCTGGTAATGCCCTTTGGGCTCACCAACACCCCCACTGCATTCCAACATTTCATCAACAGCATATTTACTAACATGTTGGATGTAAGCATTGTGATCTACCTTGACAACATACTGATCTACTCCCATGATCTGGAATCGCATCACAAACATGTCTGGGAAGTCCTTCAGTGCCTTCATGCCAACAGACTTTATCTCAAACTGGAAAAGTGCGAATTCCATTTGGAAACCATTGAATACCTCAGATTCATTCTCTTTCCTTCTGGCCTCTCTATGGCCTCCAACAAGATCAAGACAATCCTGGACTGGCCTGAACCTAGGAAAGTCAAGAACATCCAGTCCTTCCTAGGATTTGCCAACTTTTACTGCTGGTTTATCTAGGGTTATTCAGATATTGTGATCCCTCTTACATGTCTCACTTGCAAAGGAGTTCCTTGGAACTTTTCTGACAACTGCAAGAAGTCTTTCAAATGCCTAAAGAAAGCATTCACCTCCACTCTGGTGCTTGTGCACTGGTCTCCAGATGCTCCAATTACTATTGAAACTGACACCTCTGATTATGCCATAGCCTGCATTCTATCTATCACCTGCTCCAATCAAGAAATTCACCCTGTCACATTCTACTCCTGCACCCTTTCTAGAGCAGAATTGAACTATGACACTCATGATAAGGAGCTCTTGGCAATTTTTGAAGCATTCACTACCTGGCATCATTACCTTGAAGGCTCTGCTACTCCTATAGATGTTGTCACAGATCACAAGAATCTCGAGTACTTCTCCACCACCAAGCTCCTAACGTGCCACCAGGCCCACTGGTCAGAGTTCCTCTGCCAGTTCAATATGGCAGTCCGATACCACCCTGGTAAGCTAGGAGCTAAACCCAATGCACTAACTAGATGTTGGGATGTCTACCCCAAAGAGGGGGATAAGGACTTCACTCACATCAACCCAGACAATTATAGGCCCATTTTTACCCAAGAACAGCTCACATTGTCCCTTTGGACTACTTACCTATAGTTCCCACTACTTCAGGCCTCTGTCCTCCTAGATGTTGAACAATTTCAGTCTGACATTCTCTCTGCCCTACCCAACAATCCAGTTGCATCACCCCTCATTTCCTCTGAGTCACAGGATGACCCTCAATGGACTATCTCCTCTAAAGGGCTCCTACTACAGGACAATTGCATCTACATCCCCAAAGCTAATGACCTATGCCTTTGCATTCTCTGGATCTTCCATGACCACCCTACTACTGGACATTTCAGACAGAACTGGACTCTTGAGCTCATTCACTGTGAGTATACATGGCCTGGTATCCGGACCTTTGTCAAAAACTATGTCAGTTCTTGTACCACTTGCACTAGAGCCAAGGTCCCCCATCATCACCTGTTTAGTCTCCTAAAGCAGCTTCTGGTCCTGGAGAAACCATGGAACTCCATCTCCATGGACTTCATCAAACAGCTTCCCACTTCAAATGGCTATACAGCAATCCTTGTAGTGGTAGACAGGCTATCAAAACAGATGGTCTTTATCCCAATCCACAATACAGTTACTTCTGCTGAACTAGCCAAGTTATTCCTATTGCATGTCTTCTCCAAGCACAAAGTCCCCTCCCATGTCACCTCTAACAGGGGCTCTGAGTTTGTATCTCATTTCTTCTGATTCCTAGGTAAAGCACTAGATATGCACCTCCATTTCACCTCCAGTTATCACCCAGAGGGGGATGGCCAAACAGAGCACACTAATCAGACACTTGAGCAATACCTCCGGATCTATTGCAACTACCAACAGGACAACTGGGCAGAACTCCTACCCCTTGTGGAGTTCACATATAACAACATGCCTAGTACTACTACAGGCATATCTCCCTTCTTTGCTAATAAGGGATACCACCCCAACATCTCTGTCTACTCCAACCATGACCTTACCTCCTCCACAGCCCAGTCCTATGTTACAGACTTGGATCAACTTCATGAATTCCTCCAGTCAGAAATGCTGGAAGCACAGAAATGCTACCAAGGACCAGCAGACAAGAAATGCAGTCCTGCTCTGGACTTCAAAGTCAGAGATCAGGTATATCTTAAGGTGAAATACCTCTGTTTCACTAGGCCCTCAAAGAAACTCTCTGAAAAATACCTCAGTTCTTTCAGTATTATAGCTAAACCTGGCACACATTCTCTTATGCTGAAACTTCCCAACTCCATGCATTCTGTACACCCAATTTTCCATGTCTCACAGTTAGAACCATGCACTCTGAACAGTATTCCAAACTGAGTCCAACCTCTGCCACCTTCAGTTGAGGTTGATGGTGAACCAGAGTACAAGATTGAGGAAATACTTGATTTCAAAATTGATAGGAGATGATGTCAATGTCAACTCCTGTACCTGGTATGATGGCTCAGATATAAAGAAACTGATGATGAGACCTCTTGGTTACTCACTACAGAGTTAGGGAACACAAAAGAACTTATCAAGGATTTTCACCAGAAGTACCCTGATAAGCCCAGACCCATTCTATCCTAGCACCAGAACAACTCTGAAATTCCTTTCCACCCCACACCATTCACTCCTTAACAAATTAAAATAATAAAGGAAAACATGATCACTATTCTATACCTCCAAACTCCTAATAATGGTTATCACTCACCCTTTTCCACACTGCTGCTTCAGCACTCTGTTGCCACTGCTCCTCCATCTCACACCATGCCTTCTCCTCCTCCACCTTGTGCTTCTTCTCCTCCTTCTCATGCCTCTGCCTCACCTCCAACACATGCCTCCACCGTTTGTCCACCTTCACCTTCCATACCTTAGCACTGTTGCCCAGGTCCTCCCTGAGGTGTTCTTCAGACCATTGCTGGATGTTGTTGAGGTTGGACATGCTTAAGAGTAGGTTGGTTAACAGATGACTCCAACTGACACTAGGCTTTTATGCATCAGCTTCATTGAAGTTCCAAATCCATTTGTTGATCATGCACACTCCACTTACATGACACCACATCAGACCATGCAACTTCATTCCCACAGCTTATCCAGTCCTCAAGGGCTCAGACCTAAAAGGGGGGCACTGTCATATCCATTCTGGAACCCCTATAAGCAAATCCTGGAAACTCTGGCACAATTCCAAAGTCCATATTATTTGAACTACTTTCCTATGTGAAACACCCTTACCACATCCCACATGCCACCCAAACCATAATTTGTGCCATATTGGGTCACACTGTAGAGAGCTGTGCCTCTCTATGTTCACATATGGCATTAGGACCATGGTATCTCTGCCCTCCTGCATATTTGATTGACTTTCCGGTGTCCCCAAGACATGTCCACTCCTGTCCATCCAATCCAATCACCTGCTTCCAAGTCCGGTGAGTACCGGATTACCTCAGTCTTTACTTACATTTGTTCTGGAAATACACTCTCAGCTATATCGTACAATAGACACTGTTTCGAGTCATTACCTACACTCGTTCCTATCTTATTTAGAGTTTACCTTATGTAGGTCCGGATTAACCCAGACTATAAAAAGTTGGTATTTAGAATTGGAAAGCACCTTTTTTCGGGACCAGTCAAGAAGTCACCATGCACTGTCCAAATGAGTCGCTCTCACCGCTGTCAACTAGTCTTTATTGCATGCCACTCGGGCTGGTCCTTGTCAATCTGACCTACTCCTAATCCACCCGGATTCGTTTTCAAATACCTGGACTCATTGAGGACACTGGCCACTCTTCTTCTCCATCCATTTCCTCACTCCCTGCTTCCCTTGGGACAACCTTACCTCACCCCGCACATTCCCACTAAGTCCTTGCCTTGAGCACAGGACTAGTGCCCCCTTTGTACTTGGGGATACATAGTACATTTACAACTGGAGCCCACTGTGAGGGAAGCAGAACGGGGCCCTAGGAGAAGTCTCAGGCCAAACCCTTGACACCAAGAGCTTGAAAATTTACTAGTGGACTTCCAAGACCTGCAAATTGAAGACAATCCGACCCTTCTGTACCTGGTGTCTCCCTCTCAAGCACGCCATAATCAACCAGATCTCCCTGAGATTTCCTTTTCAGGTTATATTCCTTCATTAGAACCAGAATCTAACCATTTACAGACAAGTGAGCACCAGTCCGATTGGTCAGGAATGCTTGCCCTGGACCCTAATCCACTGCTACCCTCAGCACTGCCATTGGAGAGAGGCACACATCCATTTCCGGACCCACACAGATATGAGGAGGAGAACTCAAACATAAACGTTCAAGTTCCAGGAGCCTTTATAGACTTGACACCCCAGCATTACAGGAAGGGGAGGGAAGGAACCAGAGAATTCTCCTCACCGCTCACACCACTCACCTCACCAACCCGATTGACAACACTCCCCTCGACTATATCCCCCTTGGGTGTATCTGGATCCCAAGAAGCATCATCCTCACCTTTGTCATCCCCTTCATCTGAGTCAGACTTTTCATTAACCGCCCTACTTCAACCTTCCACCTGCTCGTGCCTATCTGGATTCTCAGTGAACCTACCATCACCGTTTCGCCCCCTATCACAATTACCTCCAGCCAGACCATTTTCCCACTATGGCCAATGGCTCACACGAAATCCGCCAACAAACACAGCACTACCACCACCAACAACACCAATGTCTGGAAACACCGCCAACCCGCTGGCTCATATGCCCATCTGTGGGACCCAGAATGCGCTGAAATTTGATAACAAGGTCCCTGCACAACTACCCCAGTTCCTTGAAGATGTAGAGATTTTAGCCACCACTGCCGGACTAGGCGAGCCAGAAACTATTAAAGCGGTGATTTGTTATGCCGATCTGGATGATAGCGAACTATGGGAATACCTCCTGGAAGCCAAGCCACAGAACGGAAACATGCCTACATGGGCCACATTTACAGCAGCCATTAAAAGGTTGTACCCGGGTTGTGAAGGGACTGACCATTACAGCCACGCCGGACTCCAATACCTTGTGGAAGAGTACCGAGGTAAACCCATGCAATTGCAAGAAGACCTAGGGGAATATCAATGGAAGTTCCTCAAGATGTCCACACCACTAGTTAGGGGTTCCAAGCTATCTGAGATGGATAGGAATGCCATGTTCCTCCATGGATTCCCACCGGACTTTGAACAGCAATTGCACCATCATTTGTCGATTGTCAAACCGGATTTACATCCAATGGACCTGTACCCCCTTGACAATGTAGTTACGGCCGCCCGTTTCCTGTTGAGTGGCTCAGTCCTTCGTTCATCCACCTCTACCTCCTCATTTGCTAGCGCCATTCAAAAGCCATACTATCCTTCATGGGCCATGCCACCACCGAGTCCGTCGCTGTAAGAACTAAATAACCCAGTGACCTGTATAGGTAGAACCTAGGTCTGGGTCTGCAGAATAAAAGTGGGGAGGCAATAGGTTCACCCCAAAGAGATTCTGTAGGAGGGGAGGTGGTCAGAAGAGTTTCCTAGACTGCTTACCCAGCTAAGTGACGCGCTCTAGCAATTCCAAGTGAAGTAAATAGAATTCCAGAGTTCCGGAATTAGTAATGAGTGAAAAGGGTGAGTAGTGGTGTCCTTGCTAGGTACTTGGGAGTAGTGTGAGACAATAATGAGTGCGATAGACGATGTGTTTGTGATGGTAACGATGGACGATGGACAATGGGAGCCAAAAAGCTTCTTCCCCCCTTTTCTTCACTAGGTACTAAGTATTTAAACTATCTAAGTTGCTGGAAAGGAAATGAGCAGAGGAAAATGAGGGAAGGACCCTGGTGTATATGTCACCAGGGTCTAGGAACGCAGAATATTGTAGTATGCCATCAGGTGAAATTCCTGACAGCGGAAAGTCCTATTCTAGTGGTATATGGTGTAGCTACGAGTAGAAAGTCCAAGGGTGAAGGGAATAAAGATGAAATGAAGTGGAATAAGAGAACAAGAGGGAGAGGTCTAGCTAATGCATGGAATTCCGACCAGATTTACCAGACCATCAGATTTCTTGGACTTGAGGTAGACACGCTCGGACTTGCTGGGGGTTCGGGATGCAGTGCATCAGAGCTGCTGGTGAGGGGGTGTATGGGCTCCATTTCCCTGTCTACAACTATAGGGAAATAATGTTCCCTACATCCACAGGGGCCTTTGCGACTGACTGTCCCCAGTCAGTTCTCATGCGCTGGTCATCAGGGCTTCGAGTACGCCGGGATCTGATGAGGCAATGGAAGTGGGTGCAGTGGTAGACGAGCTGCCAGAACTGCAGAGTGTGCCATCAGGGATTCTCCCAGGTCGTGGAAAGGTGCGTAGTTAGAGGTCCGGAATTACAATGACTCAAGTGGCGTTGTCAGCATGCCTGCATCAAGGACGAAGGTGATGATGAGCACCCACCAGCAAAGGTTGTTGGAAAGGCGAAGGCCAAGGAGGTGGGCCCATGCGAATGATGTGAGCAGATGGATCTACCATGTGTTGGAGATGCCAGCGTTGCCTGTGATCAGTGTATATCTGTGAAGGCAAAATGCAGTAGGTCACAGACTGTAGTCCGTGTGCTGCACACCACGAAGGCGAAGATGAAGGTTATTGAACTAATGGATGAAGATGACAAGGAAGAGGGCCCTAGCAGGCCCGTCCCTCGGACTCAGGCACCCGTTGCAAGGAAGGCTGCTGTTCCCACCCATAATAAGCTGATCTCTGCAGCGGATCGCGATCTGGCCATCATGGAGCTGCTCAACGCGCAGAAACGGTGCCGTGACATCCAATCCAAAGTCAAAACACTGGAGATGGAGATGGATAAGGTCGTTAAGGGGATGGACAGGCCACTGGAGGCACTGCGGAAATTAGAGTAGGGACCGGATGGTCGCCGTCTTGTAGCCGTATTACAACAATCTGAGCATGTCTTGTGTGTGTCAATTCCGAGAAATCCGATTTGTGTGGTCTGGGGTCCAGAACAGATTCTAAGAAAAGCAAATCATGAATGAGTGGGATGGAATGAGCATATGTAAATATATATAGAGATAACTAGAGTTTGCGAGATTTCTGTCTTGGTTTTTCTTCATCGGTCTTCTTCGTTCTTCTTTTCCTACTAAGTGGTTCCTTTGGGTTTGATGATATGGGTAGTCTACTAGGGGTGCCATGTCTCTATGCGCGGGAGAAGGAAAAGTGATGCAGTCTATACTAGTGGGAGATGCAATTGGGACATCAGAATTATATGGAATTATGTAGCGGGTGGTTTTCAGATGGTCTTTTTGGTGTTATTCGTTTGTGCAGTTCTATACTGGAGATGATGGATTAGCAGAATTATCTAGGGTTAATGGTATCGGAATATGTGTGAGACAGAACTATCACCGGTCGAAGCCTGGGGTGAAACAGAGAGTGGTTGCTGGAGGTTACTCGTTGTCGCTTTCGATTGGTTCCTCATCTTGAGGCTCTACTGCGTCTTTTCCTACCAATTGGTCCAGTTCTTCTTCATCTAACCCAGTGAGTTGCGCCACAGAAATATGATCTCAAATGTGTGGGTGGTATGATACAAGATGAAATGCCGCATAGCGAAGCCTGGATACTGTGCCATCTAATTCCGCCAAGAGGTATGATCCTCCAGTCGTCCTGCGAAGGACAACCATCGGACCAATATACCTTGATTTCATCTTTCGGTTGAGCTCCTTTTCGATCCTTGTATTCCGGACTAGAACTAGACTTCCAGGATGGAAGTCGTAATCCCTGATCTGGTTCTTGAACATGCTTTTGAACTGTTCGATGGATTTGAATCTTGCCCGTAAGATGCGCTGGCGAATCGCATCTAGATTCTCCTGGCATTTCTGTAACTGTTGTGTGCGCCACGCAATCAATCCTGAGGGTGATAATGGATCAGTATTCGGCAATGGAACGAGGAAGGTTGCTTTGGCAATATCAAAAGGAAATAATGGCTCAATGCCATGGGCCATAAAGTATGGGGATAACCCAGTTGATTTTAGGATAGTTACCCTCTCAGCCCAGAATACCGAGGGTGCAGCTGTATGCCAGCGTGCCTCTCCCCCTGGGGAAGCTTTGACAATGGCCTCCCAGACATCAAGATGACGCTGTTCAACCACGCCATTAGCCTGTGAATTGTATGGCGAGATGTGTATATGGTTGATGTGATATCACTGTGCGAGCACATCTAGAGCTTGAATGAAAGGAGAACCGTTGTCAGTTATAATTTCTGAAAGTGGACCCCACCGGCATAAAATGTCTTTGAAGATGAAGGATGCCAACGCAGCGGAATTCTCGGTATGCAACATGCGCCATTCCGGGTATGCGGTCAACGCACAACATGCTTGAATGATATATTGAAAACCACCTGATCGTGGCATTACCATAGTATCGATGTGGGCTTTGAGGAAGAGCCTGCCAACGATTGGCACTGTTGGTGGAATATGCAAGCGCCTCATCTGGCGCAGCTGACACTCATGACACATCCAGATATACCACTTGACGTCATCAATGAGCAGAGGCCACCAAAACCGGAGGAGGAGTCAGGAGCGGACTGAGAAGGCACCTTTATGGCCAAGGTCGTCATGGGCCTCTTTGATGAGTCTGTAATGGCAGGGTTCTGGTACAACCAGCTGATGGCGGCCATGTGGTTCCCGATGCCAAAGGGATGCTTTGAGGACGAAGAAGCGGGAGGCAGAATTAATGAAGGATTGGAAATCCGCATCTGAGATATCAGTAGGGCGTGTATGGTGTTCTAAGAAATCCTTAATAAGCACCAGCCTGTTTTCCTTTGCGACGGCTTTAGTTGAACGGGGGATAATGGAGTGATTGGAAGGAGCAGAATTGCCTTCGGCAGGCGAGACTTGGTCTAACAATAAGTATGAACTAGACGGAGGGGTAATGGGGAGCGAGTCAGTATGCAATCGTGCGCTCGAAGGGTGGTTGGGGTAAGGTGGACGGTCGTTCAGCAGGGTGATGGCAAATGAGTATGCATCGTCCAGCCAGTCCTCCACATCATCCTCTTCAGGGGGGTCTCTGTCGGAAGGTGGGCGGTGTGATAGTCCATCTGGACCAGTATGGCGAGCTGCAGAAATATGAACAAGTCTGAACTGGAAGAGTAAAATCCCAGCGATCCAGCGATTGATTGTTGCGTTGGGCTGTAGATCAGGGTTATTAATCATTCCCTGGACATACTTCGCATCCATTTCTACAGTGAGGTTAGTGACACCGAATATAAAAACTCTAACAGCACGGAGGGCTCGGAATAACCTATAGAGCTCAAGCTTCGCTTGGGAGTAGCGGCTCTCTACTTCAGTGAGGCTGATGGAGCCAAAACGATTTGGATATCATTTTCCATCTGTTCCTACCTGTGATAAAATAAACCCGACTGCGATGGATGAGGTATCAACAGCGAGGATCACTTGTCGTCCTGATGTATAGTCCAGCCGACGAAGTGTGGGGGACTTAACAATTTCGTCCTTCAAACGGTTCATCGATTCCCTCTGGGCATCTCCCCATTTGAACGGGACACCTTTCCTTGTCAGGTTAACAAGCAGACAGGCAATTGAGGCAAAATTCCGAATGAATATATGAACCATGCCACAGGTTCCAAGGAATCCACGGACCTGTGTCAGATTGGCACACTCTGGCCAATCACAAATTTTCTGTATTTTGGCCTCGTGTGGTATCCTTCCTTCGAATGTGCACTTGTGTCCAACGATGGTTGCCTCCAGTGCAGCGAGCACAAATTTCTTCGCAGACACGGTTGCACCAACATTCTCTAGTCGCTGTAAAATGCGGTGAACGACAATGAGGTGCTCCCAGATAAACCTTCATATCCCTGAGTTCTCGGAAAGCGTCTCAAATAGACCATCAGGCTTTTGGTATCGCATTGTTATGGACTTAACCAGCAAATTGTCTATGAATGGCATTGTGTGATGCGGAATTTCCTCTTGGAGGATGAATGCCATATCCGCTTGATATACCTGTACAGCATTAGTGTGGCCCATTGGAAGGGTTGTGAGACAGTGAGGCCCGAGTGGACTATTAAACGTTGTCATGTCTCAGGACTCAGCGTGCAGTGGGTGCTGGTCGTATCCTGCAAACAGATCCATCATCCCATATACCGTGTACCCGGAGAACGACTCTGCCAGGTGTTTGACAAAGAGAGGTGCTGAGGAATCCCAGATAGTGACTGCGTTCAGTGGCTGAAGGTCATGTACCAAGCGAAGGGTTTTCCCATCTTGTTTGAGAACACAGAACCAGTGGAACTGATATGCTGTGGCCAACGGCTCATAAACGCCTGATGCGATGCAGTCTTTGATAATCTGGATCACTTGATCCCAAGAAGATGGTGGGATGGGAATATTCCTGAGCACCCAGGGTGTATAGGGTATCATCGGAATTTTTACAGGCGGGAAGTAGCATTCATCAAGCCGACCTCGCTCGGTAGCAACCCAAGCGAAGGCTTTCTCGTGGGTATGAACGATCCATCGTACAAGTTTCAACTCTTCTGGCCACAGCCATTTCGCAGGGTCTAGGTCGAGGGTGTCTGCGCGTTCTTGTGTGAATTGGGATCTTGGAACAAAATCGGGGGGGTGAGTAGGCAAGGGGATAAGTCCATGTAAGGGGTCGTTTGGTAGACTACGTATGATACGGAATTCCTCATCGAGGGGAGCAATAATTGGTCAAATCTTTTTAGCTACTGGTTTATATGCGAATATGTGGAGATGTGGATCAAAGTGGTAAACAGAATGAAATGCGGTGATATGGGTGTCCATAAATGTCGATTGAGTTGAAGAAAGGTAGTCCATATAAGCTGAATTATTGTGGAACGAGTAGGGGAAGTGGTCGGCGGAAGCTCGACCAGGTTGGTTAGGCGGAATGGGATAGTGAGGGAACAGATGTTGAGTACGTGCAATGAACTCTCCCCGACCTTTCGGCGGATCATCAATATTCAAAAACCCATTTCTGGGATTGATCGGTGGCCTACACAGTGGAGGCCCTGCCGGCAATGTGGGCATGCCTCCATCCAAGTACGAGTTGGCAATTTGTACACTTTTCCGGAATTCGGCTCTCGCAGTGTGATAACTTGCACTCCATCAGGGAAGTCGTCAGTTGTTGCAGACAAAAGGCAATGGAATGGTCTTCCTAGGAGAAGATCGAAGTTGGCGTGCGGGATAACTTGTACTTGGAGGGTGACTTCCACACCATTGAAGTCGAGTCGGAGGTTTTCTAGGACGCCCATTGTTGCGTTAATGGATGTGTTGGCGTTCGTCATGGTCATGGTGTAGTCCGGATGGACTGGTAGGCCAAGGCTCTGCCATACCCACTCTGGCATAGCAATTATTTCCGATCCTGAGTCGAGGACGCAGTTAAGTTTCTGTCCGGTCTCGCAGACCGTCCCTTCAATGTAGCAGAGCGGCACACTATGGTGGGCAACCAATTCCCCCTCCTCATCTCTGAGGAAGCTGTCACCATACTCATGCTTTATTGCTTCTGAATCGTGAGCAGACAGCTCATTTACCTAGACGACATTGGTCTGCACCCTCTTCGTCGTGGTAAGATCTCGGAATTGTTTCCGAAACTCGGGGGCAACAGCGAAGAGGTCCCGCACTGGTACTGAGATACTTGAATCTAATACACACCCCAGAACACGTTTCGGGGCTGTCTCATCTTCAAGCAGGAAGGAGTATTTATATTGGCCAGTGGGGGGAAACAGGGACGAGCTTGATGTAGATGGTAGGGGAGGTGCTTTCATTGATGATGAGGAGGTTGGCACAATGGTGCCCGCGTTTTTATGGCTGTCGTCTGCCGACGCAGGGAGAGGTGTAGGTGGTCGGATGGGGGCCTGTAAGGTGGTACAAGCTGTGGCCAGATCTGTGGGTGCTTCTCTCTCTACCGGGGCGATTACTTGGCATGGTTCTGGATGGTTGTTCGCGCGGGTTGGGATTTCTACCCTGTCAAAGGCAACCTTCTTCCCCTTTCCGCCTTTCAATTGTTTCTCAGCTTGGAACTGAGCCCAAGCCTGCGCCATGAAAGTCTGAAATTCCGGATCAGTGATATCGGGTTGATAAGAACTCCCTTCCTTTGGGGCCTCTATGGAGGTCATGAATGCAGTTGGTTCGATATCCAGAATTGCATCTGTTTCTGGGTATGCTAAAGAGAGGATGCCTGCAGTAATGTGTGGGGGCACATCTCTATTTCCACTCGGTACCACTCCTGGTGCGATTGCTTTTTCAGACGCGATCTGGTCAAGGCAATCATGGAGGCAGTGGGCTCCGGGAACACACAGGATCCTGTGACCATTAGGGAGGTACAGGCGGCTGTCTTGGCCTCTGCTGGCTTTACCTGACCAGACATACTCCTCAACCTGTGAGCAACCACTTATGAAGTGACCGAATGCGTCACAAAATGCACATGTCTGGGATCGAACAGCTGTCTGCCGATTTACTGATACTTCTTCTTGCTTAATTGGTGGGTTTATGGGTCTTGGGGCGGAATTCTGGATTTGCATGGGTGGTGGTGCTGGGGTTGCCCAGGATGGGAAGTATGGTGTAGGAGGAGTGTTAGCAGCTGAAGGGGGAGAGATATTACTTGTTCGTAGTGCTGATCCAGTCAGCAGGAATTTTGCCGCATCAAGGCAGTCTTTCATCAGGTATGGGTCATCTGGGTGGTGGTCTGGCTTAACAATCGATAGGCGATGATGGATACAGTTTGCTAATTCCTCCGGAAATCTGTGGAGGAAGAGGGCATCTTGGTCCATCTCGGACAACTTCTTCTTCTTGATTAGGATGGTGGCGATCTTCATGAACTTCTGACAGTATTCTCCTAGCTCATCCTGACTACACATAGCCTTTGCACAGAATTCCTCTACCAAATATTGAATGTCAGCGCGACAGTACCAGTCAATACCTTCGCAGCCTGGGTATAAACTCTTAACGGCAGCAACAAAGGCTGCCCAGTCCGGAACAGCTGCGGATGCCTCTGCAAAAAGTTCCCAGCATTCCGCTTCCTCTCTATCAGCATACCGGATAGCGGCCTTGATCTTCTTTGCGTCATCTAATCCTACAGCAGAACCTATAAACTCTATGTCCTCCAGGAAACGCGGCAAATCTGCAGGGGTCTTTCCATCGAAGCGAGGGGTGTTCTGGGTTCCTCTGAGGGGCATTGGGACTGGGGTCAGGTTGGCCATGGCAGGGGTGGTTGTCTTGTTGGCATCTGGTGGTGAAACGGGTCGATTACTAGGGGTTGCAGTTGCTACATGAGGTTGCAAGGAGGTTCCGAAGGGGTTTTTCAAGGATCGCTGGGATGGTGATGCTATCTCTGGTGAGGGTGGGGACCGTCATAGGAATCCTGTTCCTTGATTCTCTAAGTGTTGAATTCGGAGGGTTGTGTATGACCCTGGGAATCTCAGAGTCAGAAGAATAAACTGTTCTGCTGTAATGGAATTACGAGAGTGTTCCTGAGTGGCATTGGTACTATTTCCTATAAGGGGAATGTCGCTTCTCAGGGTCCTGGCAACACGCAAGTCCGGATATTGGTCAGGGATTGGCGGAGCTAAAAAAGGGAGGCTGGAATCAAGAGTGAATGGTGAGGTGTTAGTTACATTGGTAGGGCGGTTGTGGGTTGCATTAGCAGGGGTGACAGGGACTAGCAAGGGTGAATTTTCAGAAATATGAAAATCACGGAACGACTGCAGGAGGTTGTCGAGCTCTTGATGCCGGGGGTTGGGTCTAAGTCTTCTCCTGTAGTCCCCTGTAGAATCCCTCGCGGTGGGCTCCAGTTGTAAGAACTAAATAACCCAGTGACCTGTATAGGTAGAACCTAGGTCTGGGTCTGCAGAATAGAAGTGGGGAGGCAATAGGTTCACCCCAAAGAGATTCTGTAGGAGGGGAGGTGGTCAGAAGAGTTTCCTAGACTGCTTACCCAGCTAAGTGACGCGCTCTAGCAATTCCAAGTGAAGTAAATAGAATTCCAGAGTTCCGGAATTAGTAATGAGTGAAAA